>JAVSBS010008798.1:19235-121453 GCA_033124195.1 Coracias cyanogaster | reverse complement strand
CCTTGTTTTTTTTTTTTATTTTTACCACGGGAAGGTGGCCCTTCTGAGCTTCTGTGTCATACCTCTCCTGAGAAGCAATGAGTTTGAGTCTCTTTCAGTGCTTGTGATTCTTTTTTTTTTTTTTTTTTTTTTCCGTATTGGGTATAGAAATAAGAGTAGCCTTGTTCCATCTTTCAAAAATTAAATTTAGAAGGTTCATTTAAAAAGAATGAAACTTCCTTTAATTCATAAAGGACTGCAAAATAACTCTCAATGGCTAGTTGAATTTATTGACATAGGTTATATTGCATACACTTGCTCGTTATCAGTGTATTTTTGAATTACACTTTAATAATGTACTGATACGTTAAATGAAGCTGGAATCAAGAATATTTTCAAGAAAAAACCCTCTGTCTTAATTAAAAAAAACCAAAACAACAACCCTAAAAATGGCCTTGAGAAGCAAATGTCTTCTCTGAAAGATGAAATTCCCCTTAGAAACATGACTAAACGAGAGCAAGGAATACAGCTCAACATCTGAGGAAGCAAGAGCAAATCTCTGCATCAGCCTGTAGTTTTAAAATAGGAGGATTTGATTGCTGGCTTCCTGTGTCATGCCAGGAGTTTCAGCTTGGTTCTGAAAGCATTTCTACTGCAACAGGCAAGAGGCTGTGTTTCCCATACAGAAGAGTTATAATTCAAGGGAGATAAGATCTGGAAAGGGAATTTCTTTTTCATGTTTGCATTAATGAGATAATTTATCAGAAGCTAATAGCTGCCAAAGGTGGTTTTTTTTTTAAGGTGGTCGTTCTGGTGGTGTTCTTCCCCTGTGCAGCCAGCGTGTGTCACTATGGACATTAATGTTGAGATGCAGGGCATATGCCTTCAGAAACATTGACACATGCCGGTTCTAAAAGTCTGTGATGAGCTTGTGGCTGCAGAGCAGAGTCCTCTGTGAAGGGGGCGACTACTTAAAATGTCAACACTTTGTGTGGCTGTGGGGTGCGCGTCTTAAAATAGCTGAAATTTTTAGGGTATGGTTCTGATCTGGGGCCTTGTGCTGTAAGGGAGGGAAGGGTGGGGGAAGTCAAAATGCCCTTTGACTTCAGTACTAACAGGATTAGAAGTTTGTAAGAATAAGATTTTTTTTTTTTTCCTTTTAATTGCATATTTTCCCAGTGACAGGGCAAAAAAATTACTGGGCAAAAGAATTTTTCTTCAAGTTGTTCCCTCTTTCTTTGTAATTGTAAGTGTATGTAATTCCTAAATGGGTTACCTGTTTAGGCAGGGCAAAAAGAGGTAAAAGTTTAAATTTTCAGACCCACCTTTTTATTTTGTTGGGGAAAGTAGGGAAATGATAAGCATAAAAACACTTCAATTTGAGTGGTGGCTGAAGTCACTCAGTGTCCCTTGGGAAGTCTTCAGCACCCTGCAGGACTGGAGATACTTTCCCTGCTACTGCATAGAACAACTGCTGATTTTCTTATAGTGAATGGGGTCATTACTGAGCAAATAGATTTTCATTTCCTGACTTGCATTTAGAAATGGAGAAAGTTCCTTCCTTTTCTTCAGACCACTGAGTCCACTTAGTCATTTCTGCTCTGCTCTTAGAGCTCACACCATGAGAACATTGCTGCAATGTATGCCTCTTAACATAAGTATTTGCAGTGTGTGAATTTCAAATATACCTGCTGCTGCCTTTAAATTTGTTTGGGTTTGGTTTTTTTGCCTATCTGTTTATTCCTTATCCCAGCTGAAGCCTTAGTCATAGACCCAAATGATTTTTGTGAAAAGGACACAAATGCTTTTAAAAGATCTGTGAAGTTACTCTGGGAGCTTTAGCCTGTGATCCTTTGCCTTTTGGTTTCTTCAGATACTGAATCTTTTCCTCTACCAAATACATATTTATGACATTTCTAGTATGTTGCCTTTTCTGATAGACTGCATTCTTAACTGGTATAAAGCCTTACTTTACATATACTTAAACACAGAGAAAGCCTAAATGCTGTTCTTTATTTTAGAAAGGAATTATGAAAGTGGCAGGTTGAACTGCCAACAGGTAACAGACAATTAAAGATATATGATGGGAAAATTGTACATGCAGCTGAAGCAGAATATCTTTCCTTCTGTTTCTAGGTGAAAAGTCAGTTTTGACTGCTTAATTAGATGTAGCATCAGTTTTCAATACAAGGATTTTAGCATCTAATTGGCTGTTCTGACAATTTCTTCTTTGCATAATTGATTTTTCAAAGGCACTTATATTTCTAGGCTATATAACACAGTAAGCAGTTACTCTCTGAAGGTAGTTTTAGTCTTATAGTCCATTCAAGAACATTTAGATTGCTCCTTATATAGTTCGTTATTTAGAAATAATTATAGCCATTTGATTTTGCTGTCACTTAGACTTTCTTTTTATGTACCAATCTACTCTGTCACTGTACAAATCTTATAGAAAGTATGAGACTTGGGAAGCAGAACTTTTCCCACTGACTTCAGTGGGATTAGATGCTGTGGTCTTGAATTCTAAAGCTTTTTAGGTGCCTGATGCTCCTTGGTTGTAGTGGATGGTAGCCCTTGAATGCCACTGTAATCTGTCTCTAGTTAGCTGCAGGGACTTAATCTTTCTGTAAATGTGATTTGCAAAGTAATTGTAAAATGTTCGAGTGTAGCTTGTGGGAAGATGCAATTCTGAATAGAAAACAGGAGGAAGTCTTCCAAAATGTTAGTGTTGCTATTACATGAGCATCTGCCAGCACTTCCTAGCCAACAGCAGATATTATGTCAAAAATATGTTAAGAAGAAAATTATTCCTCTTCTGGTCAGAGCAGCAGAACAAGAGTCAGAATATCTACACCACAAAACTTCTCTTTGTTGGTGACTGTTTACGCAAGTCAGTGATTTTTTTCAATACCTTCCTTTTCCCTTTGCAAAAAAGGGATGGCAATAAACATAAAGCCCAAGTCAGGCGAGTGGATTGAAGTGTAATTAATGTAGTTGAAGAAGGCTTTTGGAGAAATACCAGCTGCCATTCTTCTAATTCTGTCCGTGTGGATATACTGCATTAATACCATTTGAGGAGATTGGTGGAGATGAACGTCAATGTAGTCATTTTTCTCTGCAAGTATGAGAAGCATATTGCTGCAAGAGCACTTGTTTCATATGTAACTGCAGAGAAATTTGAAAAGGCAGGCAACAGCACAATGACAGAGCCTGGATGGGGCTGAGGCTTTTGGATGGGTCAGAAATACCTGACCTAAGTCTGTGCGCAGGAGACTTAGTTTTAAGCACATATGAGGTCCTAGTGAAGCCAGCTATTTCAACTTGCAATAGGAAATGGTGTTCCGAGGTGTGAGAATCTAAATGAGGGCTGCAAGAGTATCAGTCTCCTCTGAGACTCCTCCAGGCAGTAACTTTGTTGTCCTCCCTCCTTCCTTTAAACTCTTATTATATGTATTTTATAGATAGAATATTTTGATAGTCTTTGTGCATCTTACTTGCTGTTGAGAGCAAATACTATGCATCAGACTATCTTTGCCCAAAGCGTGTATGTATAGTACTGGAGACACCTAACTGCCTCTAGCAGCAGTGGAGAGTGGTGGAAGGTACATCAAGTGATGAGATGCACCAAAAATGAAAGCCAAGTGATCTGTAAGGAAAGTATATGCACATCAAAAGGTGTATATACTCCTCAAAGAGGAGCGCTTGAAGGGTGGACAGAAGAGTGCAGTCAGATGGTTATGAGCGCAGAAACAGGTACTTAAGGAAAAGATGAAAAGGACATGTCAGTCATGGAAAATGTGGGAGCTTGTGTATCTGAATGCAGAACTTGGAACTCATTCAGAGGATAAGCTTTTTCTCTGCCAGTTAGAATATGTAACTCTTAATATGGTTATACATAATATTTAGATATTTCTGGTGAGGAGGGACAGTTCTAGAGGCAAGATATGGTATATTCTGATGGGGAACAAGATGTGCTATAAAACACAACAGAAATGATTTAATCTGTTGGTGGGATGCGTGAAAGGACTCAGCGCTACTGTTCTTTGAGTTGTGGCTTGCTGGCACAAGATGCTGGCAGAAAAAAAAAAACACCCTAAAATAGTCTTGGTGTAAATGATCTTGGTGTAAATGTTGCTGCATGACTAGATCATTATTCCATTATTTTAAAATACTAGCAAGACAATAGTACTGTATGTATACCTTATATCCCTTTGGGAAGATCACTGAGTTTGGCTCATGACAATGTCTATGGACATTACTAAATAAAAGAAGTAAAAATAAAGCTTTAAAACTAGATGCGAGTAAACTCTCTCATAGAGATAGGATTTACATTTCCTATGCACTTCACACATGCTTTTTTTCCCTTGCCACCTGTCTTTGAAACTATGGACAGATGCTTTCCCCAGGTTGCAGCTGAGCCTGCTGAAAATATTACTGTTCACAGCTGCTTGTCACTACCTAGAAGCTAGGGGTTATTGTCCCCACAACTTTTCCAAAGCAAGAGATCATATGAGCATTCCCAGGTCTTCTGAGGGCAAAGCTGGCCAGCTTCAGGAGCGAACCTGGCTGACTGCAGTGACATGGATTAGAGAGTCCCATAAAATCCCCTATCTCCAGCTGTACTCATCTCCCAGAGGAGCAGTAACAGACAGCTGGGAGAGAGGATGCTAATGTTGCCAACTGGCATGGCTGACTGGAGAGTGAATACCTATCTGCAGCTCTTACTGTCTTGGAAGCAAGCTGGTTTCTCTCAGGACCACTGAATCCTCAAAATATGGGACCTCCAGCATAGTGATCATCTGTAGATAATAGGAATTCCCAGATTTTTTCAGACACACAAAGAAACCTCTCACCCCTCTGTTTTCAGAAAGACTGAAGTAGAGTTTAATTTCAGTAAGTACTGGAGTGTTTTTCAAAGTTACAAGTCCCTAGTGCAAGCAATTACTTTATGACAAGTTAGCCAGAGATCCAGATTTTGGTGTATCTGGAACAACAGCCTGTGCTTTCCCTACACTGCCCCCATCCCCTCCCACCTCTGGCACTTTCTAAAGTCACCTCTGCAGCTGTGCAAACAGTAACTGTAATGGTATGGCACTGCCAGGGTTGTGATTAGTGCTGTTGGGGAGCTGGGCTGGATGTTGATGGGGAGCCCCAAAGAGCTGGGCTGCTTCTGCTAGGGCCTGCAGAGCAGGGACTGCTGTCATGAGACGTCCCCTTGCCACATAAGAGCTGAATATTCACCATCCTCTTCCTACTGTTAGTGGTAGCAAGTGGAGGTGTTTGGGAAGTGTCTGCTACTTGAAGAGCTTGTCTAAAAATAGGAGGAGGTAGTATGTGGAAATCCTGCATCCCATTCCCATCCCAGACCATGCTGAGTTAGCATGCATGGAGAACTGGGATGCACTTACCCACTGCATAACCCTGTACTGCTGAATAATCATGAATAAACCTAGTACTGGAGGGTGTGTTGCTGGCTAACTACTGCCATGCTTGCTTATCTGTAAGATAGAAGGGGAGAAAGTTACAGGAAGAAAAAACTTTGACATTGTGGGCTTGTGAGTGGTGCTTGTAATGGTATAGCAGAGGGTAGGACTGAGAAATGGAAAGTGGATGGTGACCTAATATACAGCAGATACAAGGAAACTCAGGTTTCTAGAGACGAAAAGCTTATAATCCCTGTATATAGTCATTAGCTGATACAATATAATGTTAAGGAATGACAGAGAACTTGGCCTGTAGCATTTAGGGATTACAAATGTCTTAATACTGAAAGTTTCAAAGAAATAATGTGGTTTAGAGTGTGTATTAGGCGTATAAAGCATCATAAAGGTATAAGTGTAGAGCAATAAAGTTGGTTTAAGTATGGCTTTAAAATTTTTGTCTTTGTTCATGGAAAGAAAAGGTGTCTAACACAACGTTTTCTTCTTTATCTTGTTTGGTGTTCTCCCCCTCCCTCCAGTGGGCTTTTTAGGGGGAGGGAAAGGAAACAAGCAGAAATTAAATATTCCTTCCAAAGGTGGGGTTTTTTTTTGTAGTTGCATCTCTTGCCATGCATCTTGATTGGGCTCTTGTTATCTTTCAGTCTGTTGAATTTTTAAGAGCATGGATTCTGGAAGAATCTACAGTGTGGGAAGATAAATAATACCACCTTGCTGGTGGAGGCACTGTACCTTACCTGTCCAGATCCCCATAGGAGACAGTGCCAAGCAGCATGACTTTGCCTTGGGGTGGTGGGACAGCTGACATCTCCAGCCTCCGCTACATCAACCTTAGGAGTGCATTAGTACCTGCATTTATTAATCAGCATGGGTGTAACTCCATTTAGAGCACTGTCATATTTTATTGTGTTCTTGCGGGCTTGACTCGGTGCTTCTCACAGTCAGGGTGCATCTAGTATCTGCAATAAGTTGAAGTCACTGGGGGTCTGTTTTCTCTTGGGACAATGCTGATTCTCTAAAACCTTTTTTTTTTTCAATACTGAGCATTTGGTTGTTCAGGTTAATTCAAATAACCATGTTTTGTTTATATATTCGGTAATGTCCCAAACAATTTGTACTGGTTAATAACAGATTTGCATTTGCTTGCTCCTACCTTTACAATGAGGTGTCTTCTAAAATATTGCAAATACAAAACTCTTGTTGAGCATAGTATTATTTCAGGGCTCAACTTGGCATATTTGTTGGAAAGCTGAAGATGAATATGATGTACAGCTCTGGGGCATGTATGGAAGGAAAATACATGAAGACAGTGTCAGCGTAGTGGTGTGGGGCAGAGCCCTACCTGGTGCCATGAGAAGGGGCAGGAAGGTCAGAGCTGTGGTGGCTAAGGAGGCCTCTCTCCATGTCCATGTCCCCATCAGGAGTAGCCAAGTGCAGATGGCTACACACCAGGCAGCCTCTTCTGGCAGTGTAGCAGGGTACAGTGGTCTCAGCATCTGTCCTGTATGCCAGAGAGAACCCAGCACCTACAGCACGCGTGCTCTGAAGGGGAGGACAGTGACTCTTCTGGGTAGCTGTCAAGTATGTCCTTCCATATTGCTGGGGGAGGATTGAATCAGCAAGGGGTAGTGACGTGGGAAAACAAGGTCTTGCTACCCTTATGTAATTGCTTTTGCTGTGACATAGTTCTGTAGTCACAAAGTGTGGCTGAGACTAGCTAGGTTAATGGTTTTTTTTTTATGGTTTCACCCCCTACTGCAGCATGGCTCATCCTCCAGTGAGGTTTCACAGAGGACAGCAGCATTTCCTATACATCCCTTCATCTAAATCAGCCGTAATGTCTGGTTTTATGCTCCCGTTTGCTTATAAGATGTGGGAAATAGGTTTCCTACTCTCCCTCCTCTTGCTGATGTTCTTCTAGTCTGTATCCTTCAGGGCATATAGATGCCAGCTTGGAAAAATAACTCCAAGAATGGTTAAATTCACTGCTTGCACTGAGTCTTAAGGGAGGTACAGAACTGAGCTCGTAAGTTATTTAAAACCAGTGGATAAGAGCTGGAGATTATATATAGCTGTCACGGGAAACTGTACTTCCACGTAGCTGCTCTTCAGTTCCCTATATTTTGTCCTGTTTGGTTGTGTGCCAAGGTGTGGATCCACAGAGCATCTGTATTCTCTTACCTGTACTGCTAAGTTACATCTGAATAAGGGGTGAAAAATGATTTTTCACTGTTGGGTTTTTTTTCTGTCCATCTGTTTTGGCTGAATTCCTCTATATTTTGTCTCAATGTTTAAGAAATGCTAATTTTTCCATCTTGACGTTGTCCAGAAGATTTCTTCTCAGGAAAATCTGATGATGAGAAAGGATACTTTCATTTTTTTTGCCTGGTCATGTTTTCCATTATAAGTACCAATTACCGAGGTTCATTCAAGTATTTCAGACAGCTGTTACTAAACTTTAAACAAACTTGTAGCAAATATGTTATTTAAGTTATGGTCCCATTTAGGGAGAAAATGTTGGATTTTTTGTGGTTTGTTTTTTTTTTTCCTCTTTAAACCATATTTGGGTGAAAAAAATGCTTTAGCTATTTTCAGCATGGAAGAACTTTACAGCAAAAATTTATCATTATTTGTTATGTTAAATGACATATGGTTTGTTTTTCTTTTTTTGCTGCATACTTTTTTGGGGATGTGCGATCCTGATGACTTCAGAGAGAAATGCAAGCCGTGTTGAGCCGTCTTGGGAGATGCTACTCACAATTCTGTGCTCTTGCAAGGTGCTAAAGCAATAAGCATGGTCTAAAAGGATGAGTAGGCTACAAGAGACTTCTGAAGACAGCGTTCAAAAGGCTTTTAGCAGATTCACGTATTTGCAGCAACAAGAGCATTGCTACGATAGACTAATGTTTCCAAAGGAGCCATTACAATCAATATTGCTAGTGATCCATAACAGAGCTCTTTTAGTGAAATTTGAGTGGCAATTTCCCTCTCTGAAAACATAGAGGGAGTATAATAAGAAAAAGACCTGCAGTTGTAAAATTGTTCTCTCTTTTAGACAGAGCAACATTTATATGGTTTCCCCAGCATAAATGCTTATTTGCGTATATTTAGATGGTGGTAGCATCCATACTGTTTATCCTATCAAGAGAAGAACACGTTTGTCAGCCTTGACTCCATGGCTAGAAGTCTACCAGTTTACCAGTCTCTAAATACAGCTGTGTATTGAGAAGGGTTCCAAAGAAGCTTTTGTGGTTTTGAGGTCAATAGGCTGTGTTTTAATAACTCCCTAAGCATGCATTGGCATATTGGGCAACGGCTGTTCCAAAGGCACTCGTAAGTTTTCCTATAACATTGGCTAATATTCCTTGAAGTTAAAATAGTAATCAGATTTGCTCAGCACTCGTTCAAGGAAAGGGGTAGGCTTGAGCAAAACCTTGTATACCCTGTTTGGTGTTCCTCTTTTTAAGAATTCCCGCATACACCATGAGAATTTGAAGCATAAGGAATGCATACTGTAGTAAGATCTGGGAACTTGAATTTTTTTTTTTTAACTGAGATTGCATCTGGGTTATTACATTCACTCTGGGTTTCTCCATTTGAGAAAAATATCAATGAATTTCAGGGAGTGAAGAGAACAACAGCAAACCTGATTATACAGTAAAAAGGACTGGCTTACTAAGAAAGCTTTTGAAAGAACTTGAGTATGTACAGCTTGTCCAAGCAATGGCAAAAGTGTTGTATGATAAGTGTCTAGTATTAGAAGATTCTTTGAGTTTTGAAAAGAAGGAATTATTTAGTATTCAAACAGCTAGAGGTAAGAAGAATGTAGTGCTATATTAAATGGAGAGGATTTAAGATAAAAGGAGACTTTTCACAGTGAACTAGGTGAGATTGTGGAATACCTATGGAAAGGAAGTGGTGGAAATCTCCAGTCTTGTGATGTTGTAGAAGATGGCATGAAATAAAAGATCAAGGAAATACTTGCTATGTTGTAGTCATTGTGTGACATTCAGTTAACATGATAAGGATGGGGTGGGTGACCATGCAAATCTTTTCTGTACTCTGGACATCTGGAGTGTTGGTGGAATTGCTCTAGTAAAGGGAGAGATTTTCAAAGACACAAAGAGATATCAAACACCTAATACTCATTGAAGTCAAACTGGTGACTTTGAATTCTCCCTAAAATCATTCTTTGGTGCACTTAGGTATGTTTTAATAGTACTTGGTTAAAACAAGCCTACCAAGACAAGGAAGTAATGATTTGGAAGCATTTCTTATTTTAACTCATCCAAGCTTATAAATTGTGTATGTGTTAAAAACCTGTAGCTGATGCACCACAGCTAGCAGGCACATTTATAGAAGCATGGACTCCGTTAATACCTGATTTAAAGAAACTTTTTTTCAGGAGAGTCTGAACTCTGGTCCTCTCCAGCTTCCTTGAGACCTCTGGCAACGGTAGCTTGAGTCCCCCATGTACTTACTTTCTGTCTGCCCTGCTCATAGCTGTGCTGTGTGTATGATATTCTTTGGTATCCCTTCTCTTTGATGTTCCCAGTTCAAAAACCTTCTAACCCTTTTCTTTTCCTGGTGTCAAAACAGATATCAAGTGAGCAGATATTTTTCTGAGAATGCCAGTAAGGATGGTAACTTAGATGTCCCTCTGCCAGTAAGGATGGTGGCTTAGATGTCCCTCCTCTCCCCTCAGGTGTCGTTCCTCTGCCACTTCCCCCTCGTTTCTGCTGGTACCTGAACTCACTTTATGGTTCAGTCTCCTGCCTTATCCTCCCATCTGCTGCTGTTTGCTCAGCGTGCTGCCAGAGGCCTGTAGCTAGCAACAGAATTGTTTGATGTGTCTGGCATGCTTCAGATGCCTTTTTTTTTTCTTTCAGTGGTGACCTTCCTCCTCCTGCCTTGCTGAACTGGGTTTTCTGGAGCTCTCTTAAGTTGATGACTGTTGACCATTCTTTTGTATCAGAAGTTAATCCTTCACACAGACCACATAATTGTGGTCACCTATGGAAATTAGGACAGATCTCATATTAATAATTTCTTAAGCTCATCATTTTGTTGCATGGAAATAAATCAGCCTTAACACTTAGAAGTTTGGTGAGCCAAAGGCAACTAACCCTAATGTGGGTAAAAACCAATTATTCCCCAGAAAGCCAGAGGTGAAGGAAAACTGGGATGAGACATCGAAACCAGAGAAACAGGTTCTTAATGGGGAAAGAAGCTAAACCCTCCAGGGCATCTACAAATTATTTAGGTTGGGATAGATGATCTCTGGAGGTCCCTTCTGGGCTAGATGTTTCTGTGAAACACAGGCTGCGGGTATTAGGTCCTCAGGAGCACCATCCTGGTAACAGGGAGAAGGAGATTCGGGGAGAAAATGAGTAGAGAACATTAGTAGATCTTATTGACACTTGCTCAGTGAGAATCAAGTGACAGAGAGATGTAGTCTGTTTCTCAGAGCATATAGGAGTATCTATACCAAGCAGGATCCTAATCCAGAGGAGCCATGGTCGGTGTTGATCTTAAAAGTCCGTCACTATATGACCTGGCTCACCACTGGAATATGATATATTTGAGAAGCTCGGATTGCGTCGTATCTTTGGAGAGAAGTGTGGTTCATGAAATCCAGCTTGATCTACACCTAGCATAATCTGCTTGCATGGTTTATTATTGCCATTAAGTTTATACTGTATTGTTTTTAATTGATTAAGGTTTGTTTACCTTTGGTAGCCTGATTTTTCATTTTGAAAAGGCTGACAACACTGCTTCCTCCTCCTGTGCCCCCCCTCAGTGTGACTTGCATAACTTTTTAAATCCTGACTGTGCTATACAACAGTCTGGAAATAAATCCAGTCTTTTAGCAGTCCTCATGCGTGTCATGCCCTTATTACAGTACCAGTAGAGCTGGAAGGTGATGCATTATTTTTCTTGAGCTTTTCAGTCTGTGTCCCAGTGTTAACAGCATTTCTTGGTGTGATATTTTTGTTTGTTGTTAGGTCAGTTTGACACAAAGTACTCATATGACAGTATGCAGCCAAGCATAACTAGGTGCATATGCCACAGATGGCAGCAGCAAGGAAAACAAGGCAGGCTTGATTTTTCTCCACAGGTTTCAAGGTGTTTTCAAAGCAGCTTCTAGAAAACTGCTTTGTGTCAAAAGGGGTGTGTGTGCATATATATATAAACATACATATTTATAAAGCTATAGTAGCTGCAACCTTTTAAATGTAGCTGGAACCTGTCTTGAAATGAAGGAGCACACAGAATTCCCACTCTGCACTACCTCTGTGTCCTTGTTCAAACATAATAGGTTTTATAGTGGTATTGACCATGAAAAACCTAAACAACATCATCGTAAGTAGCAGTACTTGATACTGCCTACAAGGGAGTGCATACAAAGCATCTTCAGAATTTAAAGAGGAATTGAGAATAGTGCTGGAATATAGACTAGGGAAAACTGGTAATCAAAAAAGCTATTGCATCGTATAATTGATAACCCGGAACCTATAAATCATCAAAAAGCATTTCAATAATAAAGACCTGAGCCAGAGTATAGCATATAGCACACATTTTAATTTCCTAGGAGTGGAATTTCTGTAACAAGAAAAGAAGTCATCTTTTATCTTCATCACTTTGTTATCATGTAATAGGTCCCCACTGAGTAGCACCCTCTCTCCTGGTGACAGTATCTGGCATGATGACATAGTTACAGTGAAAGAGATAATATTTCATGTGGGCAAGGAATAGTGGCTTTCTACATCATTCATGTCTTAAAAATTCCTAGTAGTACTTTTGTATGGTGCTCCCCCCTGCGTTGATGTGCACATTCCTTATATTCCTTTCAGAAATGTTCAGGAGCACACATTCCTGTTTTCTTTGGTGGTTTGGTGGGAGTGGTTTTAGTAACAATCCAGCGTGGTAGGAGATCTGTATTGCTTGTTAAGCAAATCAGCTGTTTCAGCCTCCTGTACTAAGAATACAGACTTCTAATCTGGAGCCCTACACTTTTACAGTTCAAGTTTTCCTACAATTAGGTTTCTTATTCTTTCATTTGCAAAAGGTTTGAAAAATTGTCAGAAATATGCTATTGTAGATGCATTCACGAGAACCTTTACTGTATTTATTTACCTCTTATTTACTTTTCACCTACTGAGTCCAAAAGTCAGGAAGCCCTTGGTCATGGACCCTATGTATTTTTGGAAGAGTGTACCCGACTTGTTGCGGTGCAGCCAAGCTGCTTTGCCTTAGAGTAAAGGGTTCTTGCTTGTAATCCTGATGAAAATGTCTTCTTTGCTGAAGGGACCACAGCCAAAGGGAGGATGAGAGATGTCGAAGTGTCTTTGCATTGTGCTCTGGCAAATCAAGCCTGAGGTCAAGAGAGCCATGGTACATAGTCCTGATGCTCAAATGGGTGTTCATAGTGGTGTAAATCCACCACGTGTTTTCTCTGCATCTATTTCCCTGTGTTGTACTGATCTACTAACCAAGCAAAGGTGCTGTCTATGGCTGTTTGTATTGTAATGCTGACACACTGAGACACATCACCATTGAAAGGACATTTCCCTGATCCAGCTTCACTGAAGTGGTTGGATTCTGCTTGGGTAGTAGGTGGCTGGGCTGGAAGGAAAGATCCATTCTCCCCATTTCATACAGTGTGGTCTAGTTAAGTATTTGTGTGCTGCAAAGAATGATTTCATAGCCCCTGTCTCAATCTCGGGGGTTTGGTCATGTTTTGAAAGAGCTTGATTGTATTTTAGTGGCTAGCACCTGAATAATTGTTTCGTAGATTCACAAGTATTCAAAAGAGGCAGTCTCAGCAGAGGAAGTCAGTAGTTGGGCTGTGGGAAGGTAAGTTTGGCATTACAGAAAGATTCAGCTTAATCTGCCTTCTCTTGGTTTCTAGAAGCAGCTCATAAGCTCAGAGGCTTAACCCAGCCACTGGTATAATCACTCTCAAACTAGCATTGTATCATCTGTTTTGCAGAATGCTTGTAGACACATTTTGGTGGTATTACTGTCAATTTACAGTGACTGCTTAATATATTACAGCCATAGTTTGCCCCAGACAGTCTTGGATTTGCAAACTCTTTCTTAAAGAGTCATCCAAGTCAGTGCAAGGAGCTGGCAGAAGTGGCTGAGGGCTTGCTACCATTCAATTATCTCATTCTATCATATTGGGTAGAAGGTTTTCACCCTATTAAATATGTTCTATTTTAATTTAATTTGCATAGTTGACAATTTTTAGTATTTCTTTAGCTTAAAAACCCTCAAAGTTAAAAAAGCAAACAAGCTTAACAAACCAGGCAAAAATTCCCTGGGGACTTCAACTATGGAAGAAAAAAAAAATTACAAACAAAGCACTGTGACTGAAATAACGATTACTTATGCAAATGAATAAACTACTCCCAATTACACAAGCAAGTTAGGTCCTTTGTAATGGTTTGGTTGTTTCAGATCAGAAACATTGCAGCTGTATTCAAGCATATGCATCGAGGCTCTCAGTACTTTTTCCCATTCTTGTCCCACAGTGGATTTGTGTTCAAATGACTGAAATGACTTTAAATACACAAGTATGTAGCTTGTAGGTGAGCCAGAGTTTTGGCCAGAAGTGATATGATTAGAATTTTTTGAGTGTGTAAGTATGAACAGCCAATATAACCAGGGTAAAAACGTGTGTGTTCAGAGACAGATCCTTCTCCTAGTCTCCTGTGTCAGTTTGTTGTGACTTGTAGGACTTTGCATATGGTTTGAGCTGGAGGAAAGCCCTGGCTGGGTGACACACCAAAGCTGTAGCTGACATTCAGAACCGAGAAAGCTACAAAGCAAAGGCAGTTGGAATTTCCCCAAATGCTGCAAGAACAAACTGTGACATTTTCCCCCTTGTTTTTATTTGATTTAATGATTTGGCTTCAGGTCAGTTTTTGTTTTGATTGTTTAGTTTCAGCTGAAGTGCATTTTTCTGCCCTTCTTTTTTCCTTTCCATCCATTGCAGTTCCTTCTGCATGTGTCCTTGCTGAGGCATTTCTTTAATGGATCTAAGAAGGGAGGTACACAGAATTGGTGGTCATTGTTGTGGTGTCTAAACTACAAGGGCAGTTTGTGGGGTATCCCTGCTATGTAGGGTATCCCAAGGTCCTGTTCATTCAACTTGGGTGATTTGTTAGAGTCCTTGCTTCCAGCATTTGTGAGTTTTTGTTCTAGCGAGACCAGGTTTTATCCAGTTTATAATCAGCACCTGGGTGCATAAAGGTCTAGACATACCCGGCTGAATCATGACATACCATTAGGTTGTAGTCCCGGTGTTCACCTAGACATGGGAACTGGACAGTGCTCCAGGGCTCTGCAGTTCACACGCACCCTTTGGGAATGGCCCCCGTGGGAGTCTTACAGGGTCAGCCTTCAACCCTTTATCCTGAACTGGAACTGCAACACTTTCCCCAGACTTGTGCAGAGCTCCTTCCTACAGCCTTGAAGAAACCAAGTCAGGTTCGCGTAAGTTTGGAAAACTGTAGCTGCTTCTGTTTTGCTATTCTTTCTGCAACAATTAGGAATCTGTAAGAATGGAATGAACATATGTATAGGAAAAGTATCTCAAAATGTTTTATCAGCCACTATGTATAAGTTCAAATGAAGGGTCAGGTGCATTAAAAGGCAAACCAATCAACATTCCCCCGAAGTATCTATAGTGTAACATGCTAGCAGGGTTTTGGTCTAATAAATGTTGTTTTACTACTTTCTGTCTTCAGTTTTCACTACAGGAATGCAACTCCTGAATTTGAATGCACCGTGCACCACTTAGAAAGCCACTGTGCCCTTTCAACCTTGTAATGATTCTGCTTTTGGATTGACTTTGCATGCTGCCCTGTTTCCTGGTAGCAGCTTAGCTTACATTAGCTACTTAAATAAAAGAACAATATAAAGTAAACAGTCTCAGATATTGTTGCCCTTTGTAGGCTGTGTGAAATCCCTAGTTAAGAAAAAGATTAGCCAAAAATTTTAATACGAGGAAGTGACATGATGTGAATATATGCTTGTGACACTGATCCCAACTACTGTAGGAAAATGGAAGCAAAACTGAGCTAGCCTTATGTTTTTTCAGACTCTCTTTAGCCTGCAGTCCTTTTCCTTTTTATCACAGACCACTAGAATTTAATTTGGGTAGTTCAGCAAACCTACAGTCAGATACAGAATTGATTTATAGATGCTGCTATTAAAAGCTGATTATGTGCACATGAAGCAAACTGTGGAGCTCAATTAATTAGAATGCCTCCTTCAAAGACTCTTCTGCAAGAGTTTGTTTTATAATTCACTTCATACTGTATGTTTAGCTTCAGATGCACTTCAGAAACTCAAGAGCACACCATTTCCTAAGACAAGTTATCCATTCCATTTAATAACTGTTTGTTTTTATTGTGGACCGGAACACACCTGTAATGAATGGCTTCTTCTAAACTGCATGTAGTCTTTCCACTGAGTGATTTAGTATCCTCTGGTGCTGTGTATGGGAATTTTCCTGCTTACCTACAGTAACTTATTCTTGGCTGCTTCCAACCCCTTTTTTGGGGAGTGGGAGGGGGGAGCTGGGTTAATTAAGGCTGGTCAGTTGCCAGATATGGTTATTCATACATTTGAATGAATGCAGTTGTCACCACAGAGATGAGGAGAAGGAAATAAGGCTGGTAGCAGAGCAAAATGTAGAACCACCTCTTTCTGCAGCACCAGTTTAGACTGGTGGAAGTGCTTTTGGACCTGTGGAGTGAGTCCTGTTGAAAGTTAGACTTACTGTCTTGTTTATAATGCAGTAATTACCATATCATGAGCATGACTGAAGTGACAGTGTCTGTACTTAGCACCTCCAGGAAACACTTGTGTGGTTTTAGTATTTGCTGCAAAGCTCTAACTGCAGATTGTCTCTGAGAGAGGAAAATGTGTCGTAGTTGCGGGGGATGTTGCAAGTGCAGGGTAGAGGCAGTCACTACGTTTTTCCTCTGAAGGGCTGGGTTCCTGCAGGTCTTATGGTCAATGGTTTTCATCATAGGGTTTTCAGATTGCTTTGTGATGGTAGATCTTAAAAGACTTGTTTTTCTGTACCTGGGGCTAGCTATCACCTTGTAGGTAGATATTGCAGCTGAAGGTGGACCACCACCTACTGTTTGTCTGTGTCCTTGTAAATCATTGTCATTGCCAACCATGGTATGAGTTAATTCTCCCTTTCACCTGTCTGTTGGGTTGTTCAGTACTTTTGCTAACTTGCATGTCTCAGACCGGCTGCATGTGTTACTGCATAAGCAGTATTATTTGTTCTAAAGGCATTTCCATGATACAACCTTTGACTTGAACAAGGAGTGCAACATGCTTTGAGTTTGGATTTTAGTTTCATTCATTGTCACTTTGAACTTCATTGTTCTATAAACACTATGAGTTTGTGAGTTGTTATGATGTGGTCAAACCAAACATATGCAGCACTCTAGGAAGGTAAACCAAATATATAGGTATCATGGCTAGCGACAAATTTCTCATTCAAACCAGGAATTCTATCCTCCTTTTTGTGCTTTAATATAAAAAGATTTATGCCATTGGTTTTGTGTATTAGAAATGTTCACAATATGAGGTTTTTATGTAACCGTTGAGAAACCACAAATTATTATCTGAGATATACCAGTTTGATTTTTCCAAGCTATTACAGAAGAAGTCCAGTTCCGGTAAAGTATTTTCCTCGGGTCTTAAAATGATTACTAGAAGCCAAATGTCAAGAACAACCCTGAATCAGTATTTATTGAGCACAGCTGGTGATCTATCAAGCACCTACTGCTAGTGTTCAAAGGCAATTGGAATGAGGGATTTGGACGTTGTGTTAGTATAAAGAATGGATCTAATGGATCAAGGACATTTCAGTGGTTTTTCTTTAAGAAATCCACTTGGTGCCTGCCGTTAGCAAAGGGTGCTGTACTTCATCAGAGTAGTAATAATTTAAAAAGCTGTGTAGCTCTTCGGTACAGCAAGTATAAACTGACCCAAAGGGCCATGTGCTTTGGCATTTTAATACTCTAGCAGTTAATGTGATGATAATCTTGATATACAGACTTCCAGCATGATCTAATCAGGGCTTGATATTTTTGTCTGTATTCAAGAAGACAGTCTATGGCCATGATGAATGATTATGATAAAATAATTATTATAGATAAAATAATGGAAAACTCTCATCCAGCCTAGTAATTGGGTAATGAGTAGACCTCAAAAAGATTCCTTTCTTGTGGGTTTAGACACAGGTCTGTTTCCTCCTTCTGTCAGTGCAGCAGTAAGGACTGGGAGGTCTCTGGACAACTACACAATGGCGAAGGTTTGGCTTTTTGCTAAAGCACAGGCCATCTGCAGCACCGTCTTTGTATCCCAATAGCTCCAGTTAGAATAAAAGTGCATGTAGGAGGGGGGAGGTAGTTATGTGCAATTGGAACTGGCCTTGTATAATGGTAGGGATTGTAGGCTTAGCCTCTTTGATCTGTTGCTAATGAGAGTATCATAGGAATTTGGTAGAAAGTAATATTTCTTTCTAATTTAAAAGTTGTGGATTTTATTTTTGAGTAAGCATACTTTCCGTGGCTATTTTCCACCTGTGGCATAGAGCATTTGTGATTTCCACTGGTAGGGTGTAATAGTAGTTAAAAATAGGAACAATGTAGTGGGATAAAACAGCGGTAGCTGGGACAGAGGCATATTTGCATCTTCCAGGGTTCAAAGCTGCACAGGAAAAAAGCTGAAATTCTTGGCAAAGGGTAGCTGTTCTGCATTTCTCATTTTCCTTATTGCTACCCTTTCATTTTCTTGAGGGATACCTGAAAGAAATCCATTGGAGACAATGAGAACAGAACAAGAACGGCCAGGGAATTTTCTGTAGTTCTGCTATTTTCCACAATTCTGACATGACTTTCTCTTTTGTCTTGCTTGCCTTTTTTTTTCCTCCAAACCTCTTCCCATCTCCTGTCTTCCCATTGAACTCACATTTCATATGTATGCCTCCTATCTTTTCCTGCTGCCATATTAAACCATAAATATTGTGTGTCTAACTCTGGTATACATCCACAGAAACGGATAGTATCTATTCAGTACTTTAATGCCTCTATAGATTCCTATGTGCTCATGCTCTAAATCAAGTGAGATTGAAGTGACCAGACACAGAAGCTGTTGGATGCAGCTTCTTCACTATCACATTCACATGGATGTGTGCTTTATCAGTGCTGTGTAAATGGCAGGGAGCTGAGAGATGATGATGTGGAAATCATCTTCTTAGCCCTTTTCCTCTACTTTTCCCTTTCCTCCTAGCAACTTCTGCAGTGTTTCAGGTGAGGGGAAATCAGTCTGAACTAGCGTGGCTGAAAAAACATGGGTTGTTTATGGTGTATACTCTATAGGTTTGGTTGTCTACTGAAGTCACAGTGAAATATCTCTACCGAGAAAGTTTAAAAGAAATACAAAAGGCTGTTGGAGGGGCAAGAGTGTTGTTACAAAGTAGTAACAATTATTAAGATGTAAGCAAGAAGATTTCTGACATTCCAGTGGTCTCAGGTTGCTTTGGGTTTTGTTCTCTCACTTTTATTTAAAGCTGCACTGCTCATCCAGGCTGAGACTTCTGAGACTGCAAGCCCTTCAGGCAGGGAAGCTCTGCCCCTCAGGGCAGACACTCTTTTAGCTACTCAAGTATGCAAATACAGTTTGATGATACCTTGTCAGATCTTCTGTCATTAATCAAAATGAGATTTCAGTGTAAACATGTAAAGTGGAAACACATTTCAGTGTAAACATGTAATGTGCTTGTAGGCCCACAGCCAGACTCTGTAAACAATCTAATGATAATGAACCTGCAGTAGAAAAGGATGTTGGCTGGGCTTTCTGAGCTGACAAATCCAGCTCCCCCCAGCTGCAAACAGGGTTGGAGGATGTGCTTTACATCTTGGAATCAGACTCTATAGGCTTTTAAGTGGGTTCCATGTCTGTTCTTCTGTACCTTAGTAGGAAAGCTGCTGCTGAGAACTGCAGTTCGTGAGGATCCTGTGATCATGATTTGAGAATATGTTCCTTGTGTGTCCTTCCTCTGCTCTGTCCCTTGGGAATAGATTGTTTATATTGCTAGAAATTGTTAATGCAGTTAAACTATCTTTCAGCATACAAACCTATGTCATTCCACTGTTAGTGTCCCTTGGCTAAAAATGAACGCTTTGATGTAATTGTATTTGAGTTGCTTTATGATTTATTAATGACTCCATTAAAATACCATGGATGTCTGCTACAGTGAGGGAATTATGCAATCCACAGTAGGAAAGAGGTGAAGTTTCAAAAAAAAAAAAAAATCTTTAAATGATCTTTTCTTTCCCTCCACCCTTTTTTTAGTCTTTTAGATTTCCCTTTGTAAAAAATGAATCAAATTCAGCCTGGTACGACACTGCACAGGAGCCTGGTTTTGACTTCAGGGTTCTTACAGGTTGTCGCCTTTCTTAAACACATGTTAAAAAATATTCCTGGTCCATAAACCATGATAAATGGTTTGCTGTTAATGCACAGTAGCTTCTTCATAGACACAGCTTAAAGAATAAACCTGTTTTTAAGAACAACAGTGTAAGCTTACTTGAGAGCTCAGCTCCAGCACTGCCAAAAAAAATATCACTGTTTCTGTTGCAGTTAGTTCCCTACTGCTGTTGCTGTCCCTGAATTAGTGTCCTCGAGTTAGAGCAGGATGGTCAAATTGCAATGACAACAAGCTTGTGAATTGATTTAGTTCTTACACAGTTGATTACACATGCTAATTAATTGATTTTTTTGCATTAAAAATGTATATTAATTTTTTCTAGTATAATGTATTATGGAAAACCTTGGGAATTGTTCTTCTAGCATTTGACATCTTATTTTGTAAATTACCTCTCTAGAGGGCTTAAGGTTGGCCTTTTTATTTTCTATGCATGTTCCATGCAAATTCAGCAGAAACATTGCTTCAGTCTTGGTTGTGTGTGAGTTTCTAAAAGCAAAGTCTATTGTGTGTGTGCAACTACTCTAACAAATATTCCTGACATCATGTGCAAGAAGCTGCAGCAGCAACATACTGCACAACTGGAGTATATCATGATTAATTAGCCACAATATATTTTGAAATATGATGAGTTTTTAAGTGAATTTATAACTATTACTTAAAGCTGAGTAAATTGTCCCTAAAGAGATGCTGCTCTTTTGCTGTTGTTCTTTTAAAATTAATTGTACATAGCTATTAAGCATAACATTTTTGTAGAAGTCATTAAAAAGTTGCTCAGGTTGCACTTCACAGCTTAGTCTCATATCCAGTCTTGTCACTCTGTGCTTCACTGCTAGTAAGTCCATATTTTGGATGAGACATTGAAGGTACTATCTGGACATCCAGGGAGAAAGTAAGTTATCCTGTCTTAAAAATAAAACAACCCCCACCCACCCAGAATAGAATGAGTGTCCTAGAAAATGTGTTCTCTTTCATTGAAATGGCTCCCATTGCATATAAAAGCTGGTGTTTAAATACTTCGGTCCCTGCTTTTTCTATCTGTTCAGCTGTGCTACTCAGGAGTAGCTTGTTGTTTTGTAAAGTCTTTGAGTTGAGGTTGTAAAATAACTTAAGACTTTATACTGAGTGTTTTTTTCTGTTTTTTTTTTTTTAAAGATACTTCAAGAAGTGTCAAGGCATCTCCAGAAACAGCTGAAATCTTTTTTCAGAAGTTAAGAAATAAATATGAATTCACAATCCTGGTGACCTTAAAACAAGCCCATCTGAATTCAGGGGTTATTCTCTCTATTCACCATTTAGATCACAGGTAAGTTCTGCTCCCTATACCCTAGTTAATGAAAGTACAATTAAGGCAAAATTTTTGTGTAGTGGGTCATTTGCAAATATTTATAGTGTTTGGATAGACATATTGTCCAGATTAATAAAATTTCACAAGTCCAAGTCAGCCAAGGGAAAGTGGAACAGCTGTTACTCTTTAAATGTCTCTTGCCACCAAGGGCATGAAAAGCCAGTTCTCTCCTGTCATTCATAGCCATAAGGACCAGATACTCAGCTGGTGCAAAACTGTCATATCAATATAGCTACCCTGATTCACAAAGCCTGTCCCTGTACATCCACCTCTTCACCAGTTGGTTTTTAACACTGCAAGCAGTTTAAAAAAGCGAAGAAAATTCCTCCAGTTATGGGTTTAGACCTCCCATGAATGGCAGAGCACTTTACTCGAGATGTTGTCAACCTTAAAAAACTGAAGTGAATGACACAGAGCATTTAAGGATTATCCCTTTGATAGGATAATGACTGCTAAAGAAATATATCTGAGTAATAGCTATTAAAGAGAACTGCCCTACGATTCTGTGATGGAATAAAAAGGGAGTTTTAAAATGTCAGCTTGCTAAGCAATCATTAGCACAAGCAACAGATGATCTCAGCTTTGCCTTCATAGTGCTTTTTATTTTCTTGTGTACAATCCCATAATTCTTTCTTGAGGGTCTCACTATGAAATAGAAGAAAAAAAAAGCCGAGGACAGACGTTCAAGCAAAGCAAAATGTCTGTTTCTTTTATATGGGTGCACAAGTTTCCATTAGCAGGCATGATGACAATTATTTTATGCTGGAAGATGCTACAACTCTACTTTTACTCTATTGCCCAGGAGCCCCATCTTCTGCAATTCATCTATATTAAAAAAAAAAAAAGGCTAACAACAAACCAACCATAAAACAAAAAAGGAGAAGAAGAAAAAAGGAAAACATTTCCAAGGATCATTATGCCAAGTTTATAAAAGCATCTTTAAATGTTACAAGGGGGTGGTTGAATGCCTCCTGTATGATGTTTACAGATGTTATATCATAGAAGAGCCAAGGAGCTTCTCTGTTAACTGTTACCTACTTCTCATTTGCAAGAGTGAGCAATTTGCAGGGGACAGAACTGGGCAGCTGTGATTATTGAGTTTTGAACTCAGACTCTACCACCATATGTGCACATCACTCCAGATGGAAAAGTTTATTCTGTCTCAAATGAGAGAGTAGGTCTGCAGAGCCAGCTGTGCCCTGACAAAGCTTTTTCTAAATTTGTATGAAGAACATGGATTGGTTGGGCTACTGCTAGGGCTAATGCAACTATGTATGAAATTTCAAAATTAGAGATGAAACTTCCATGTACCAGAATAGCTGCAGAGGTGGGCAAAGTGGTCACCAATGTGAAACTTTCTGACTATGGAAAAGAGAATAACCATGGCCTTTCTGAAAGGAAGCAATGTTTGCTAGAAAAGCTTTCCTGGCCTCAAAAATGGCATGAAGAAAAAGACGTGCTGTAGAAGATAAAAAGAAACGTGTAGTGTATGAGTGAGGAAAACTCAACAAGCATTGACTTGGAGAGTGGCCAACCGGGAGAAAACACTGCCCCTAGTGAACATAAAGAGCTATAAAAGTACAAAGTATAATATGCAATGATCTTCCATTGAAGGAGTGCAGAAGAAATTGAGCTATTGTTTGGGAAAATAATTAATTCTTGATGTAAAAAAAGCTGGGCAAGTAGACCCATCATTGGTCTTATGTGAACAAGAATGCTTTAAATTAATTCTGTCCAGCCTTAGCACAGAAAAGATTAGAGCAGTACCTGGTGTCCAGGTTGTGTGGATGAACAAACGTAATGCTGCTTATCTCATTTGAATCTGTTTCATCTATGTCACCTCTCTGCTCATCAAATATGATTGTAAAAGGGTGACGAACAGGACTCTGAAAATACTATTATTTTATGTTGGTATATTTTTAGGGATGGATTATTAGATTTTTAACAATCTATTGATAACATTTATACTTAAAAATTTTTCCCTCATACTGTAAATATTTGCAGGTTTTATAGTTACATTTTCACTGTTTTCTGTTTATCTGCATATGGGAATCTGAACTGCCTAACTGCAATGGAAAGCATTTGTCAAGGTTTTTAGCTGAAATCAGGCCTGCATTATGTGTGTAGGTATTTTAACTGTGGATGGAGTGGTGTTGCTGAGCATTTTTGAGGCTCTTTTTCTCTTAACTGTGGAAAGTTATAGTACCCTTGTTCTAATGTTATAATGTTAGAAGTAGGAAAAATGAAGCTAATACCCAGTTCAATTTTTGCAGAAAAAAACTCCTACCACCATTTTAGCCAGTAAGACCTCTTTATCTTACTCTGTCCTCTTAAGCAATGCCAACTTAGTGTTTACAATTTTTCGATGGGGATGCATGCTTTATGTTTGGTTTGGGGCTCTCCTTGTAAGCATTTGGGTAATCAGAGAAAGGAAAAAAGCCTTTTAGGTTATTTAGGCAAATAGAGTCACTCGTCAGGTCACCTTTGGATGAAGCAGCTAAAGAACAATCTACTTGTCAATATTTCATTGCTTTATTTAGGAGAATATTAGGTAATCCATTAAAAAAAAAAAAACTTGAAGAATTTGTTTTTAAAATGTTAGGCCTAGTCTGATCCACTTTTATTTAGTGAAAAACTCTCTTATCTTCAACAGGTGTAAAATCACTCTCAACAGAAGCATCACAGAATCACAGAGTGGTAAGGGTTGGAAGGGACCTCTGAAGATCATCTAGTCCAACTCCCCTGCTAGAGCAGGATCCTAGAGTAGATCACACAGGAACACATTCAGATGGGCTTTAAATGTCTCCAGAGATAGAGGTTCCACAACCTCTCTGGGCAGCCTGTTACTCTCTGTTACTCTTGCAGTAAAGAAGTCTTTCTTTGTGTTTAGGTTGAACCTCCTGTTTATCAGTTTGTGGACATTGCCACTTGTCCTGTCACTGGACACCACTGAGGAGGGTCTGGCCCAATCCTCCTAACATTTATAAGCATTAATCAGGTCCCCCCTCAGCCACATCTTCTGTATGACCAGAAGGAACTTGTGCCCTTAAACTTTTAAGAAATACCTTCTGGTCTATTCTGTGCTAGGATGTACAGAAAAAGGTATGTGTGCCATAGTAGTGTTTGTTCATTTTTACTGTGCTAAAATGAGGGCTGACTTGGGTGTGGATAATACTAGACTTAGGCTGGCACCTCTGAGTCTCCTATAAGTATGTCTTATGGTTTTCATGTTCTTTTATGATGAAGGGCAATAAAGATGAGAATGTAGAAGTTAAAAGGAAGCATTTGGATGGGTTACATGAAATAGCTGCTTCTTCAGTGCTGAATTGCCATCTCTGACCTTGCCCATGCCTGAGCAGACACTTGTCTGTAACAGTCCTTTAGTTCTTAGCTTCTTGTGAACTCTGTCACAACAGTCATCGTAGTTGGTAGAAGTAGTAACGCCAGACCTGACTCTACTCTTTTGCACCAGCTTTATCCCTGTATAGCTCCTCTCATGTCAAAAAAGTTGCGCTAGTATTGAACTACTGCCATGTGGGATTGAACTACACCTGGCAGTAACTGAAGGACATAGTCAGTTATTACACAAGTAACTTTTCATGTGTTTTATTTAACAGGGGTTTCATAACAACTGATAGTTCCAAGGTAAAAGAATTTCTGGGGTACAAGAAAATAAAAATGTTTGTTTAAAAAGTGGGAAAAGGTATGCTCATTTATTCAGTGGCTTGGGAAATATTTGATGTGTTTTTGAAAATTAATTGGAGTAAAAACTCCTGCTTTCTTTGCATGGGTCTGGGCACTTCAGTGCAAATATGCTGACTTACAACAACTGAAGACATTTCCCAAGTTGCAGTTATGTTTTTAATTTTATAATTTTCTTTAAAACTATACGCTTAAAATAGATTACATGATTCAGAGTTTACTGATTCAGTCTGTATTGTCTAGTTTTATGGCTAATTTTTTTGTTCTTTTTTACTGCTTTCCTTTTGAGTAACATCAAAAATGGATACTTCCACTGAATACGGTCATGCAACTACTTAAGCCTTTGAGTCTTAAGAAGCTGACAGGACTGCTCTCAAAGTTTCGCCTCTAATGTCATGTGGTGAATGTTGTCCCTGGGCTATCAGATAGATGCAGAAATTATCAGTGTAAAGTTGAGACTTGGACATTTGCTGAGGTGCGCTGTCACCATGAAAAATAGCTCCTGAAAGGATTTTCTGCAGAATGTAGCCATCTTTTTCTACTCTATTAAATACTTTTTATTTTTCTTTTACTCGTTGAGTAACAAAGCTGTCTTCCCCTTTTATAATGATTACATTTTTCTCTAGTTTTTAATATTAAGATCTTTTAAAACTGATCTTAAGGTGAAAATCTGAAATGGTATCTGTAACTATGCCTTTCTAATTTGCTTATATTCTTCGATAGAGATTGCTTTTTTTTTTCCCAGCTGACTAAAGCAGCCAGGGAGTTCAGGTGGTGCTAGTTTTGGGTACAGCTTGGAGGTGATACTTTTAAGAAAACTTTTGTGGTGTCAGGGATTCCAAATTGCACATCAGTAATTCTTCAGATGAGTTTGAGGCAGCTGCATGCATCTTGCTGTGCAGATTTATGTTTGGCATAAATCTGAAAGATAGAAGTTACAAATGCTTTCTTAACTTGAGAGTATCACTTGGACCACATAGAGTGCCCTGTCTAAAATGCATTGTACTTTACAATAACGAGGTAATGATGTTAATGAAGTGATGCTTTAAGTTTGAGTAGAAGCACTGTTAAACAGTGTATTGCTGTGTGCCTGTTCTCAGCCTTCAGTTTAAACTGTATTATTCTCCTCATTTAAGTTGTGAATTTGTCTTACCACCTTCTTGATGGAAGAATCAGCAGAGAGGTGATTTTAATCTGCCATGGGGTTGTAATACATGTTAGGTCTCCCTATTCCATCATATATTTTCATTTAATTGGCAACGGTGGAGAGATGTAATAAAGCTTTTTACTCCCTTCATGGTTAGGTGGCCTTATGCAACTGATGTTATATTTGTATCTCTTGAGATACTACGTATTAGTGGATGAAAGGATGAAATCACCAGATTGTAGTTTAACCATTTTGCAGTTTATGCATTTTAAATCCCGAAATAGAGCACTGAAATCAATAGAATATTATGGACAGTCATTCTGTACACTTAATTATATATCTCTACTAATTTATTCAATTTTTGCCTTAGCATTTGTTTTCACAGCTGTTGGAGTCTTATGGTTGTCTGCTCTCAAATGGGCTCAAGTGTACAGTAGTTTTAGACCTCTTTTGGTTTCTAGGAGGAAATCTGGGGGGGCGGATCGCGACAGCCAGTTTCTCTCTTACTGATTTAGGTGTACAAGGAGATAAGTTGCTAGAAGTGAACTCCCTATGCCCGAGTTTTGTTCTATCATTTGACTATTGTATTAAAGTAGAGATGGAACTGTATGTTCCTTGCTTTTGATGTTTGAGTGTCTGTATTTCTGAGTTGCAGTTTGAAGTCTCCTCTCTGACACCACAAAATCTGCTGCAAACATATTACACTGAGAAACTTTCAGTATTTACCACTTAAGCCAATACTGTAGGGTTATGTTGGTTTTGTTTGAGGGATGCTCTCACCCTCCCCAACAATAACACGCAGAGCAGAGGTTAGGTAAGGAAGACATGGGATTAATTTTCAAAGGTTAAAGCTATATGTGGCTGCTCCCTGTGCCATAAGAAGTAGTAACTTGTTTCTGCTTTTTAAACCACTCTGTGCTGTTCTTTGTGGAGCAGTGGATGACTGTAATACTCTGTATTTTGGGTTTTTTTGGAGGTAAATAGTTTTGCTGTTTCTTACTGGTCTGACAATTATGAACCCTCTTAAATTTGTTCATAACAGTCAATTGCTTTTTAGTTTACTTCCTCTAGCAGTTCAAAACTCCTCTGGTGTCAGCCTTCTTTTTCTTTTGATGCAGTTTATGAGTTTCATCAAAGGTACTTTCTTTCATTCATTCGCTTTTCCAGTCTGTGAGAAGATTCTGTGGGACAAAGGATTCTCTATGTAACCACTAAAAGCCTGGCTGGGCTCTTGCCGCTACCCCAAAAGAGAAAGGTTCCTTGTTTCTGTTGGTCTGGGAGATTAACTTCTATCCCTGAGTGTGTGGTTGGAGGGAGGTATTTGTAAAGCAGCAGGTTTGTGCTATACTCAGTTTAATGTCTTCATAACGTTGGGAATGACTTGTTTCTTTAACTGTTGGTTTTAAGGGATGTTATTAAATTGATTGATGCCTTGTCACTATTGCCTGGATTTTTTTTGCTTCAGTTTAGTTTTCACTTAAAAAAATTGCCAATAGGATGTAAATTCTTGTAATGCGCCTACCTTAAAACCACTTCCCTCTAGCTTTTGTTAAATCAAATGAAGCCAGCCTGTCTGCTGTTGTAAATTGTTGCAGTGCCAACTAATCCAGGGTGATTTTGTAGAGAACTAGTTACAAAATGCTCATATGAGCCCGGATCCTGTAGTTAAGATTGAGACAAGTGACAGAACTACTTGAATGAGAGACAAAAGATTTGTCCCTGCCTATGACACTGAATACCACCACTGAAATAGTTGAAACATGAGTTTTGACAGAAGTCGTTATTCTTCTACTGTTGTTTGAAAGGGTTTCTATTAACAAATAAATAACAAAGAAATCTATGTTCTGTCAGGGTAGGAAATGGAAGGAACTAGGTTGAAACTGGCTTTTGCTTTTACCATCACATATATTGGAAAGTTGTTTATTGTATTTTCAGCCCCCTTGCTCTCTGTGGAGAAACTTTGTCAAGAAAGGGAGTGAGCAAGATGGTTTATGCCATTTTGTTTCTACAGTGTTTGATCTGAGAAAGTTCTTCCCCACTTGATTTCTACTAGAAGCAGAAGCTTCAGATAGGCAAGATGGATATTAGTGGGGCTGGGTGATAGTCAGAACAAAATAGAAATAAATATATTGATAAATGGAGTTAGTGAGAGAGATGGGAGGAACTGGAGCAATTGCTCAAAGGCAAGAATTGTGATTCAAAAGTATTTCCTAGTTTGGGAATTTGATCACATATTCACAGCTCAAACAGGGATGGCATGGACAATGCGCCATCATACCAGGTTGGAACTTTTCCAAGACCAAACCAGCACCTTTTGGAAGAATAGCTCTTCTCAGAGTGCTTCAGTGAGCTTGGTGGGACCTTAGCTCCTTATAGCTCCTGCAAGTACTGTGGGAAGGCTGGCTGAGACCCTTTCCTTGTTATCAGCAGTAACATTAGAGAGTCCAGGATATCTTGCTCCTCTTATGACCAGAGGCTTCTGGATCATAGCACTAAACTCAGCAGAAGCTATGCAGGCTCTGCAGGACAGGAAGGCAAGATTTTTGCCTGCCTCATTTAAGGGCATAGCTAAGCTCAGATTCTGGGAGGTGAGCAGAGAGGTCACCTCTTTGCTGAAGTGAGAGATGAGTTCTTGCCTTCAACACCAGCAAAGTCTTATGGTTCACAGCAGCCCCACTGAAGTGAGATGAGGGGCTGCAAGATATTGGTAGAAACAAGATCTTATTAACCTTTATTTTTTTTTTTCACATGCTTTATTATTTTGAGTTGGGTACAGACACGTTGTCTCTCTGCCTTTTCAGTCATCTGTCACCTGGCTGTTCTCTCTGATGAACATCCCAATGTGGAAGGTGTTCCTTGCTGCATAACCCAGTGTAGAGCTCTGTCTTCTGTGCACATCAGTAAAGCACCTTCCTCCTCACCAGCTGTCCTTTGTAGCTATCCAATACAATGAGCAGTTGTCATGCTGAAAATAAAGCTGAAAAGGTTGGCCTTTTTTTCTGGTAGAAGAAAATAAACAGGAAAAGAGAGGTAAATGCCAGAATGATGAGTAGCTCACTGGCTGGGGTACTTTAGAGGCATTTTCCTTGCATCATTGCTGTGCTTGATGCCATTGCATCTGCTGCGTCTGATTTGGAGCAGGGACTTTAACTTGGTTCTTTGCCACCTAAGGCAAGTGTCCTGAGGAATGTCATTCTATTTTTTTTTCCCCCACTCAATGCAGTGAAAGCTTTGTTGGCAGTGCCTGGCCAGGGCTTTGCTAGTAAGCCAAACAGTGCCCAAGCCCAGGCTGTAGCACTAGCCTGCTGTTTTCCATTCTGCGTAACTGTTAGCATGTTCCTTGGCATGCTTTTGTCTCCTGCAGTTAGCACCCTTGTAGGTGATATCAGGGCATGGGTTTTGGCTAGGGACTGTTCCCAGTAGGTGGTGTGGAAAAACTCACCCATTTCAGGGAAAAAGTGGGAGAGAGCACCCATGTGGGTGTGAGTTGTAGTGGAGCACCACTGTTAATATCTGTCTTCAGGTCCAGGGAATGGGCCTCACTGGCTTTATTTATTAGTATGGGCATAGCACTTGAGATCAACTTATTGAATTTAGGTTGTTCTTGTGCCTGACTTACTCTTCTTTACTGGTGATTTCTTCATAATGGAAGAGCCTCATCAGATCAGTCTGAGAGACTAGGTTTTACTGTCCTGTTGTTTGTACACTCTGTTTTGATATGGGAAATACCCTCTTCTGATTTTGACCTCTGTTCACGTGGAATCTTTGCTTTCAAATAGGTAATAATTGTGCCATTAAAGAGTATTTGAGATAGTATTTCAAAGAGTCTTAGATTTGCCCTCTGTCTCTCATTTTAACGAGCATTTAATCCTGGACCATGTAAGCCTTACATGCAAGAATGTTTGTTTCTATGAAAGGATTCAGTTTTAATGAATAGATCAGCATTTTTGAACAAAAATATCCTGTATCAGGAAATTTTTGTCTGGCTCTAAAACCATATTCGGCAAAAGAAAGGGACAGAAACTGAGTTGGTGGCTTTCCTGCCCACTGTGTCCTTGGACTAAGTGCTGCCAACTTATCCGGAGAAGTGAAGACTGTTTTTTTTTAAATTTATCACTCCCTGGTTAAACCACCAGTCACCTCTTGCCTAGGCAGACCTCTAGATAGTCAGGGAAAAGGCAAAGCCGGTGTGAGGCCAGGCAGTAGTGTGAGTGAGTGTGATAGGGACTAGGTTTTTACAGCTATTGTGCGGGCACCACTTGGCATTTAGGATCCATCTGAGGATATTTTGATGCCATATTGTTCTAGGGCATGCACCAAGCAGTAAAAACTCCCAGTTAATGTTTCAGTACATTTTGTGTTACTTGCAAATAGAACAATAAGGCTCATACTCCTGACTGCCCAGTTGTCATACCATGGAAAATAGCAAATAGTGCATTACTGAATGTGGTGGCTGTGTGGTGTGAGTTGCTTTTACATCTTCATAATCTACACCCAGCAGAATTGCTTACTGCTATTGTAGCCATAATTTGCACTGAATAAGGTCTACTGAGTAGGTTATCTTTTTCTATTCTATGTAATTATACCTAACAAAAACCCCAGGACTTTTGTATTAAAAATCCTCAGATTGGAAGTAATTGAGATAAGAATTTTAATTTTTTTTAAGTACATATTCCTTTTTAATTTTGTTGGTTTTCCCTTTCTTCTTAGTGTAGATCAAAGAGCTATGAAGAACTCTTTTAACACTATACCTATAAATGTGAGTAGTAAAAAGGTTTTTAAAGAATGATATCTTGCCTTTAGCTTATAAAATATTTGTCTACACACTGTAAATTGAAGTCAAAATTATTAGTTGCCTGGAGTAAGAGTGGGTACCTACAGTGTGCGTTTGCTGTGTGAGCAGGGATGCCAAGTGAGTGAGCCCTCAAAGGTTTGGTGTTACCAACAGTGGCAGCTGAAAAGGACATACCTCCCTCTTCTCAAGGACTACTGCTATGTACACCAGCACTACCTGGAGTTTCACCTCCTAAATCTCCATTTTTGTACTGTATCTCCTGTCTTACTTCCACAATCTCTCCCGTGCTGGTCTGCTGCAGCCCAAAAAGCAAGTCCTGCTCAGGCTTGTGCAGACCATGTGCCCTTTGCCAGGACAGTCAGTAGTAGCTTCACAGTTGAGCAGATGTGCTGAGTATCAATTCTTCCCCAGCAGTTAAAATAGATCAGTGCTGGGCAGCAGAAAAAACATCAGTGTTTTCTGTCTCAAATTCCTCTGGGGCATTTGAGACAAATTCCTTCCCCTTACAAAGATAGGTTCAGCCTTTGTCAGTACATAAGGGATCGCTGGCTGGCTGGTTTCCAAGCAGAGTGGCTGATCTTACGGTGGCCTTGGCAGTTGCCTTTGCAATGATTGTGCATGCACAGAGTGATCTACGGAGATGCAACAACCCTTTTTTTATTCAGGTTGGCATTTGCTTTCCCCTGTGTCTAAACATAAGAAACCTAAGCATGTATCATGTCCCTGTGAAGTTAAATACATTTGACCCAAACTATGTGTGGTTTTTGGGGGGTTAAAATAAAGTAGGCTGATATTGATTAAACAACCACAGAGATCATGGATGTTAGTAAAGTGGGAAGCATGTTCTGCTGTTGTACTGTGTTTCTAGTTTCTTTTTCACTCCCAGAACTATTTGCCTTTTGCAGCATAGAAGAGTGCCTTAGAGCTGTTGGGAGAAGCAGCAGTGATGTTAGTAATGAGACTTCTTTGGCTGCTGCTCTCCCTGCGATTGGGTGGGTATTGTTTCCTTTGGGAGTAAGCCCTTTAGGAACCAAGATCACCTTCTTTTCTCTCTCAAAAGATTAGTAATCCTGAGTCTAGAGGGAAGTATAGAGTATTTTTGTTACATAAATAAATTTTTAAAATCAAGATGTTGTAATGCTTAGCTTACTTTCTAAAAGACTCTTCCAAAACTTCGGAAAGCACATACCCAACTGTTACAGCCTCACAAACAGCTCAGGAAGCCTCACTGTGGGCAGACTTCGCATTTCCACCCGTATCTGTTTGTTAGTGCTGAGGCTTGTCCCATCTTCTGAAACTCATGAGAACTGAGCCAGAGCCATTTAAGTCCTGGCAGTTAAACAAATCTAGAGAAGTGGAATAGCAAGCACAATATTTTGGCAAAAATAAAGTGAAAATGATTCACTTTCACTTCCCTGTGTTTCAGTGTCATGGCATTAGTTCAAACTGAAGGCAATATTGTTCTGGCTGTCATTCCCCTTGCTTTTCTAATTGTGTTTTGCTGCTACCTCTACTGAATATTAGTACACCATAAATTATTCTCCTAATAATTCTCCTAATGGCTATTATTTTCTTTTTCATTTTGATGTACATTTTCTCTAACAATCATCAAGCCTTTAGAAGGTAGATGTGTTTGATAGTTTACCAAATGAAAGAACAAAAGACATTGCCTCTAGATCTCAAACCCATGCATTAATCACTGTTAAAACAAAACTGAAGTGTCCACAATTTTTGCGTTTTTTATGTAGGAAGATTTACTTGGTTATTGCAGCATCATCAAATGTCAACGTCCTCTCTCAGCAGTTCTTAAGTCTTGACACTTTTACAGTGATGTCTTCTTTTTATTGGGAAATCTATGTTTCATTCTCAGAGATTTCATTCCCTCACCTGCATAAGGGGCAACATGAGTGCTCATTTTATACCTTTTGTACTGACTGTATGTCTACTGGTATAGCTTGTTCCCTGCCTGCCTGCATCTGTGTGCTGGCATCTGTTCTGCCATTGACTTTGAAGAGAATAGGAGCTAGCTGTTGGTTTTACCAGGAGATAATGTTTCAATGTATCCATGCCATTCTTTTTCCAGACTGTATCTGAAACTGGGTGGAGAAACTTAAGGAGGAGTCCAGTTCCATCGTGTTCCTTTTCTGTTAGGTTGAGAGTGACCTTATTTTTATCCTTGAAGCTTGAGTTATGAAGGAGATTATTAAGTTGACTGATGTCTTGCCACTATTGGCCATTTTTTTTCCATCCAGGCTTTCAATTAATTTACATTTCTTGCCAATGCAAAAATTATTTTTAGATTATGAGGAGGTAAATTATCTCAGATTATAAAATTTATTACTGACTGTAGTTAACTGCTTTGTTAATACGGGGAGGAAGAAAAAATTGCCCTTTGCCGATTTTGCAAGAGAATAGTTGTTTTTATGCTGTTGCTAGGCATGTTCCACTGTGAAACACCCTGAAGGAAGGAAAGGTGTTCAGTGAGCCTAACCTCCTCCTAGGCATAATGATTGTGCCAGATAGTTTTGGTTTGGTCTCATCATCACTCTTGAAAACTGCAATCATTGTCTTCTCTGTTCTTTAATATAGATAGCCTGTAAAAGTAAATGACATCACCCTAAAACATGCGTGCACTCAGATTACAAACCACTGTCATGCCTGACTGCAGATGTAGCAGGAAAAACAGACAAAAATGAATTGTGCTTTCTCCCAGTTGTGCATCTTGCCACGTACTATGTTATTTTCCTTGCTCTTTAGCTGTAGGTTGCATATGATTATTAGAGAATCTCCATTTCTCTTTTTCTTTCCTGTTTTAAAAAGCATTTTAGGAGGAGGAGAACTTTAAAATGAGAAACATAGTGCTTAGAAGACAAACTTAAGTTTGTCAAGCTTACTCCCTGATGAGGTTCGACATGCAAGAAGCAGGCCTGTCTGACTAAGTACCAAGTTTGGTTATGGGTTGCTTTTTAGATTTATCTGCTGGAATTTCACCAGCAAAGTTTATTTGCAATCTACAAATCTGGTGTGCAGTGCACTTATTTTGGTACAGCTGCAATGCTTGTTTTTTTACTATATATATATACACACACACGTATGTGTATGTATGAACATATGTGTGTATATATCCACACACACACCCACATATACACATATTTAAAAAAACCAAATATGTACACATACATAAGTTGTTGTGAAGTTAGCACTTCTTGATCTTGTATTTCTTTGGAGAAATTTCATTATGAAAAACAAAGGGAAATGTTAACAGTACATCTGAAAGCAAACAAAGCAGCGTTCTGTCTCAGTTCTTGGCTTACTTCCCTGGTTGGTAGCGGTTAATGATGTTCCTATCGCGAAACTTGATGTTGTCTTGTGTGCGTTCATGCCTTCAGAGTACCCTTACTGTGCTTTCAGGATATGAGGCAATTATTCATAATAGGGTAATTATATTTCCAATCAGATCATGTTATAGAAAACAGTGTTGCTAGAGGAAAAATATGTTTTACTTGGGATCTCATATACTTATGTGAAAGTTCATCTTTGTTTCTCTTTACTTGTCTTTCCTCCTCTTCTAAATAGTTTCTGCATTATAACGATAATGTTATGTAAAATGTTGCTGTGTTGATAAGAATGGTTCGTGACGTGATGATACATTTATGGCACAGGTACCTGGAACTGGAAAGCAGTGGTCATCGAAATGAAATCAGGTTGCATTATCGTTCAGGCAGTCATCGCTCCCACACAGAAGTATTCCCGTACATTTTGGCAGATGATAAATGGCACAGGCTTTCCTTAGCAATCAGTGCCTCTCACTTGATTTTACATGTCGACTGCAATAAGTAAGTAAAGAGTGCTGTTTTATAAGAAATTGTCTCATTTGGAACATTCCAGCTCTGACTAGATGAACCAATAACAACTTGGGACTATATTTTTCCTTTTCAGAATTTATGAAAGAGTTATAGAGAAGCCCTTCATGGACTTACCTTTGGGCACGACTTTTTGGCTGGGACAGAGGAATAATGCACATGGATATTTTAAGGTATGCATTCCCTGAAAGGAAAAGAGTGAACTTAAATAAAAACAGTTAAGGGATTGGAGCCTCTTTCATATGAGTAGAGGCTGAAAGAGCTGGGCTTGTTCAGCCTGGAGAAGAGAAGGGTCTGGGGGAGATCTCCTCAATGTGTAAAAATGCCTGAATGTGTTGGGGGAATGAAGATGAGGGATCCAGACTCCTCTCAGTAGTGCCTACTGGGGCAAGAGCTGAAACATCTGAAATTCCACCTGAACATAAAAACCTGTCCTACTATGGTGCTGGTCAAACTAAGAAGCAGTGGAGATATTCAGATGCCATCTGGACACTGTCTTGGACAACCTTCTATGGCTGATCCTACTTGAGCAGGGGAATTGAAGTAGATGATCTCAGGAGGTGCCTCTCAACCAGTCTGTGCTTCTGTAATCCTAACACAGTTCTTCGGGCTGTGGTCTGTTGTGTATCAGCATATCTGACGCAGTGAACTGTTTCCATCAAACTGGACTTCACTAAGTAAAGTTGCAGAGCCAAATGCATAGGGCACAGTGTCACCAAATGACACAGCCAACAGCAGCCTAAGACAGGAAAGTGTAAATGGCTGGCTGCAACAGAATTCCAGGAAGTAAACAGTCAGGTTATTGTCTGTTTCATAGCCAAATGCATTTTTTTGTGTGTCACAGAATACTACAGTCTAGGGAACTCCAATTTCATTGCCTCTGTAGGAGACAGATTTCATCACAATATCTTCTTGCCTTCAGAAATTAATGAGATGACTAGTATCAGTGCAGAGAATACTTTTTTTCCCCCAGAGAAAGATTATTTGTACATGGTTTTTGCTTACTGCTTCTGCTTTAATGTGTGTACATAGCGTGCACCCCGTGCATAGCAAGATTGAAGAAGTGAATGCTATGAACTAGAGTGTAAATTTTGATTCTTCTGAGTCCTTTAGGTAGCACTCATTGGTCACAGCTGATGTCTGTGGTGTGGCCTCGGCCTTCTCTAACAAGTGATAACTTCTTTAACAAATGATAGCATCCCTGTGGATGTCTTCTACACTGCAGTCCTGTTTTCCTCCCAGTATGCATCTTTTTACTTGAGTTGAAGAATATAATTGATGATGTTGTTCACAGACCCAATTACTTTAAAAATATGTTCGCTACATTTTTTTCAGTGTAAAATACTTTGACTATGGTTTTCATGGCAAGTTCTGTGCTTTTGTGCTAAAATAACTTTTTGGGTGTTGAAATACTCTTTGCTATATATAAATGCTAATTTATATCCTTGTGTGTGAAGTACAGAGGTTCAGTAGGGCACTGAGATTTGAAAACCGAAGTATGACTTTGTTTTTATTTTTAAATTCAGTATGTGTTTCCTTTTCCTCCAAAAGACTAAGGATGTTTACTACATCTGCAAAATTATATTTCTGGCTTAAATAAACATTTGACTCCAAGAGTAAAGTCAGAAAATATTAATACATTGCTTAAACTGATCTCAAGATATGCTTAATTTATCCTACATTCTTATAATTAATACTTTTTAAATGTTCCTCTTTTTTTGGTGCCTTCCAAGTTTTTCACTTGATTATGTTCTTCTGTTTGCCAAATCATAGTCACTGCAAAGAAGCTCATTAGATGTAGAAAAATAAATACTCCAGTAGTGGACTGTATCTTTTTTGTTTCTCTCTTTTCAAGAAAGATAAAATTAAACAAAATCCATGGAGAATTTTGCCTCAGTTACAAAGATAAACCAGCTTAACAGAAACACAGAAATTGATAGCTGTTAAAAGACAGCAATATAGCCAAAGTATACTGTGCTAAGTGATTTCTCTGGCACAATATAGTAGCAATGGTCAAACTACATCTGAAAATATGACACTGTTGCAAAGAGATTCATTAGAATTCATTCATCATTTAGAAGATGAAGAATTTAAATTTGAACCTAATACTGCTGCACTAAACCTGTGCGCCAGTAAGCGTATTCACACAGGAATCTATTCATACCCGTTGAACTTTAAGAAAGAAAGAGAGCGATTCTGGCTATCTGATTTCTAGTACTGGGTAACTTCTCTTGGTACCTAGCATCCAACAGTGCATTAATTTGAACCTCTAGGTTCTTTAGGAGCCTGTGCAAAGTCTCTCAGGTACTGTCAGGAGGTCCTGGTCTGGGCACCCAGATGGGCTAGGTGTCACAGCTCCCTGTTGTTACTTTGGGAGAATGAGAGAATCTGAATTTCTGTGAATGGCAAAGTGCAGCTGACATGATAGCTGATGTATGATGAATAAAGCTCCTCAAATATTTGGAGGAGCTTTACTGGTGACTACTAGCAGAATTATATGAATACTCGCCTGTGTGTTCAGTGAAGAGTGTTTTTAAACTTGAATGGGTTGGACCCTACCATTCCTCCTTTTCATGAAAATGCCATAACTTGGGTTAAAATGAGTTTGAACTTGGTGGCACTGAGGAAGGGAGGAGAAATTAATACAGTGAGCTTTTTGGTGAGCTCTTCTAAGGAGCCTTTGCTCCTGACTTCCAGAACACATGCTCTGGAGGTTCTGACATGGAGTCCCATCTCAGGCACACCTATTTTTTTCACTAGTAGCTAATCAGTGCAGCTCCTTGTGCAGCATATGGTGGTGTCCAGTTGCCTAGGTCATAGCTTTCTTGTTAAGTGAGGAAGGTAGGCATGGTACTTAAGTACCCTGTTAGCTGTCCTCCAGTGATACATATTCTTCTCTGTAGGATGCTTAGATTGCTAAGTCAACCTGAGTCATTCACTTGAGGTCAAAATTCTGGTTCTTTGACTTTGCAACTTCTGTAAACAACACCCTGTGTTTGTGGATGAAATGTGGACTTTTGAGTTTAGTTCGCATTGTGTTCTTAATGTAGTGAAACATTCTCTTTTATAAGCATGCTAAAGGATATAGTAATTATTTTGCTTTTCCTCCTAACAAGAAGTTTTGGAGAAGCAGGGAGGGTGTCATGGGTGAAATGGACATCTCGACTAAATATTACAGGAAGGCTCACTTTGAAATTGCTATTTGGCCTTTGCTTTTGAAGAGCAGAAAACTGGCTACTAAGTATGTCTTAATGACTAAGGAAGCATGTAAATTCTGCCTGAAAGCATGGGAACTGTCTCTTGCCAGGTGGCATAGCTGAATTTCATGCTAAACTTTCCCAAAGGTCTTTCCTACATGCAACTGTGCAGCTGTGTGACAGGCGTGTAGCTTCTTGGCATTCTGCATGCCTTATGGAGGGATCCCCATCAAAATCATAAAGGGCGTGCATGCGTGTGTTTTTCCTGACTCTAGTTTCTTTAATCTTCACTTCTATTTGATGGTTATAGCTTAGTAAAAAATTTGCATTTTATGTAAAAGAGTTTTTCAAAGTACCTGAAACTGCAACTGTTTTTCAGATTACTTTTAAAGGTCATTTTCAAGCTTTTCTGCAGTGGCTAGCTAAAAATAGCAGTGAATTCAAAACAACCAAACCCTTGCTACCTAATTACATCTTGACATTTAATCTTATGTCTTTAAAAATGATTCAGTATGTCTGTATTTGTACATCTATCCATTGTACTTTCTGTTTATTCTCTGTCACTGTATTTGGTCCAGGCAAGAAGCTGGACCAAATAGGTATAAGTATTGTTTTTATCAGGAAGTTTTTCTCTGTGGGCTTTAATGTTTTACATGGTGAATGGAAAGAATAATTTTGACAGGTAAAAATGATCTATCCTTTTTTTTTCTCTCTACTCACACAAAGGGCATAATGCAAGATGTGCAATTACTTGTCATGCCTCAAGGATTTATTTCTCAATGCCCAGATCTTAATCGCAGTAAGTCTATTAATTCTCATACCATAAAATGAAAGGTGTGCTTTGTACCTACTTTATGTCCTACAAGGTTTCTTAAAACCTTGAGTTTCACTATATTGGTTGTCAACTTTGACAAGATTGAAGCTATTGTGAATACATGGGTTGGTTCGTTGGTTCTTTTCTTGGAGTTTGTTTTTTCTTCTTTTTTTTTTTTTAATTAATATACATATTTTTTTATTCTAGCATGCCCAACTTGTAATTACTTCCATGGACTTGTGCAGAAAATTATGGAACTGCAAGACATTTTAGCCAAAACATCAGCTAAGGTAATGTTTACTAGGAATCATGGCATGGGAGAAAAGAGGACTCTAAGGCTTTAATTGCCATCTTTTTAGATTATTTGTGCATATGTGAGAATGTGCATGTAGGTGCACGCAGAACATCCCTGCAAGTATGTTGATGTGTTTGTATTTATATCTGTGCCTAGTGTTTATACCTACAAATTCCCAGTTCAGAGAGCTTTCTTGTGTTTTAATATTTTATAGAATCGTATCAGTAAACAGAACCCAAATCCCTGGGCAAGGAAAGGGCTTATAGATATTCAAGCTCAGTCTATTAGGCTAACAAGTCAGTAAACCTAGAAAGAAGTAGGTTCCTGTGCTTACAGTACTTACTGCAGCAAGACTTATTCGTCCAAGACTTATCTAGACCTGAGCTGCCAAAGATATATTCAAAGTATATGCAAGATAAGAAATGAAGATTCCAAAGCAGTGATTTATTCTTTTTTTTTTTTTTGACCCTAGATTACCACACCAAAGGCATTCATGTCTGCCAGTGAACATAGACTAGTCTTCTTGTTTTAAATGTCAGTTCTTTAGATGTGTGCAGGAATGCTGTTACCAGGCTGATTGGATACACAAATGTTAAAAATGCCTTGACTGGAGAAAGAATTGTTAACATGTTGGTTTTGAGCTTTATCTCCAATTTTGTGTCTGTACTCAGATTCATGTTTTTTGTGCATAACCTAGTAGAGCAGATTCTTGGTCAGTTCAAGCATATGAAGATGAGAAATAAGGGGCCTTACCCATCTTGACCTACTCACTTTGTTTCGTGTGTCCCTGATGTTAGAGAAAGATGAAAAGCATTGTGTCTTGCTTCTTAATTTCCATCTCTGAATGACTGTTGGTTTAATCATACTGTATTTGATAATAATGGATTTATTTTTTTTACTTCATTTTCCTGCATGTATTGTCTCATCTGCATGCTTGACGATAAAGGGGACAGTTTCAATCATGCTTATACTAATGTGGAAACCACTTAAAAATTCAAAACTTTTTTTGTGAACTGTAAATGCAGTTGTCCCAAGCTGAGCAGAGGATGAACAAGTTGGATCAGTGCTACTGTGAAAGGACATGCACAATGAAAGGCATGACTTACAGAGAGTTTGAATCCTGGACAGATGGCTGTAAGAACTGCACTTGCATGGTATGGCTACAGCTGGAGTGAAGACTCGGGATCTCTAGTGTTTCCTCTGATTACAGTTTTATTGAGGCAAATAATGAGAAAACTTCCAGGTGTATGATAGGTGGTAACAACACAGTGCTAGAAAACCTGTTCTAAATCTAAAGAATAGTATTAAAAAATACATTTTCCTATTATTTCAGCAGCACCAGCATGTGTAGCTCTCCTGTATTTCGTGTCACCGTATGCAGATGCTGTGTAATACTTAGCTGTCATGTTATTCCCATGCACTGAGTTGCAAATGGTTTCTCTGGATAATTAATTTCCTGCTTTTTGTCACTAGAAACACAGCCTTTTTCTTAGTAGATGATTTAATAGATTCCCTTTGGTTATATCTCAGTAAGTAAGAAAGAGTAAAACGTTAGGGTCATATGCATGCTCCGTTACATCACAAATGGAAAAGATTTGTTTGGTGGATGGAAGACTCCCAAAAGTACCACAACTTCAGAAGTGACTGCAAGTATCCTTTCAAGTACCAAACCATGCCATTGTTACTGTCCATTTATGTATAACTCATTAATACCATTTGAACTCATTAAATGCATAATCCAAAGGCCATTAGAAATTGGTGAAAAGGCTGCTGTGGTCTGTACTGCATCTTAGATCGATTTGCTACTCTCTATGATTTGCTAAGTGGTTCTCCTTAAGCTTAGTACGATTTTGATCTTTATATTTCTGGAGGGATATTCATTTTGCTTTTAGTGTTTTGTGGTTGATGGGAAGACAACATAGCCCACGGTGTCAAATCTGACTGATAGCTATTTAAAATTCTTTCAATATAGTCTTAAATGCATTACATATTTTTGTCTCAGATTTTTCTTGCAGCTATGGTATTATTATATTTTAGAAATGTATTGTCTCATATGTAAAAATCAGAGGGCAGAATATTTTTCTGTGAGGTTGTTATTTCACACTAATGTGTCAATTTGCTGCTGATTGGCAGAATATTTTACCTCCAAATAGATTTGCCTCTAAAAAAAAGAATTGATCATTATCAACTCAAAGAACACATCATACATGTCTAAAAGATTGTATGCATGATAGTCTAAAGGTATAGTTTCTGTTCTCATAGTTATTAAAAGAACCATATTAAAATGTCTTTTTGGGTGTTGTTAGAGTTCGTTGCATTTAAAAATAGATTTTAAAGTTCCAATGTTTGAAACATCTGTGCTCTTGCTAAATATAACTACCAGTTAAGCACCTTTTATTCTTCTAGAATGGTACTGTGCAGTGCGAGGCTTTGATTTGCCCTCCCTCTGACTGCCCGTTTAACTCTGCCCTGGCGTACGTGGATGGCAAGTGCTGCAAAGAATGTCAATGTAAGTTTTACTGTGTTGCTTCCTTCTAACGAATATTTTGAAGTCTGTAGAGAAAATGAACCTTTCTACAAACATGTCAGTGAAAGAACTGGTCAGGGAATGAAATATTTGAGTTGAGGAGTTGGGGAACTTCAAATTCTCTGAAATACTTTGGGAAACTGATAACCAGAAAGTTTTAATTTTTCAAGTGCAGGTATTTTGTTTTAATTTAGTAATGCTATTTCTTTTTTTTAAGCATAGATATTTCTTTTTTCTTTTTAAACATTGAATTTAAAAAAACTTTCTGCAGACATCCATCGTCTGTCTTTTAGATGAAACTGCTAGAAATTAAAGAACAATTGCCTGATGTTTGTTTTGACCAGCGTTTCTAACACCTCTACTGCAAGAATGTGCTTTCAACCTTATGTTGCAGTGCAGGAGTGGAGTGTTGTGCTAGAAATGGAGGTTCAGATTTATGATTCTTCTGTAATTAGAGGAAGAGAAAACTCATACTAGACCCAAGAGACCAGCAAAAACCAGACACCTAGAAATGTTCTTTCACAAAAGGTCAGACAGAATTATACAGGAAACTGGATAGAGGTAATTTAATATTGTCATTTAAGATAGGTGATTACCTTTTTGGTTTTATAGCATGTTGGTGTTGTTGCAAATAGGGCCAAAGAAGGAGAATTTTAGGTTAATCACTATCTAGATTGACTATATATAATATTTCAGATTTATTATGGACGTGTATTGGGTATGTGATGGTTATTTATTTTTAGGCCATGGTGGAATCCATTCTTGAAATTGGGCATGATATGCACACACTGTTCTGTGAATGCTGACATTTTTCTGTGTGGCTTCATCACTCTTCTACTGCTGTATAAAACTCTTACAGAGTATAAAGAAATACATAACTGGTTAAAATGACAAGTTGTAAGATAAAATTCAGGAAGACGTTTTGTACTTCATTGATCTTGCTCCCACAGGAGTTTATTAATATTTAATTGTGTTAGAAGTTACACAAACCATCCCATTTTATGAAACCTTATTAACTTACTCAAGTAGATTAATTCTAATTGAGAGGAAATGAGAATTCAAATACTCTTTTTTTTTAACCAGCTACAGAGAATTTCCATGCATATTAGATGGCTCAGGGAATTGGTAATTCAGGGATGTAAGATATGTGGAGTTCAAGCCTCTATTTGAATCTTTGACCATGTAGGCAGGGTTTGAAAACCTGATCCTCTGAAGTACGTTTTTGTAAGGTGCTGCCTGTGAATTGAGTTGGGAATTCTCCATTCAAATGTTAATGTAGAAGCACTCACATCATGTGACTTCTTAGAAAGTTGTTTTTTCTGGACTTGACAAAGTTCAAGAAATGTGAACGAACATGTGGACACTGACCTTGTCATACAGCATTGCTATTTCTCCTTCCAATTAAGATAAAGTTCTGGTACAGCACACTGAAGTTTACTCTGACATTGCCTTTTCAATATTCTTAATATTATTAAAAGCCTTTTAGCTACCAGTGTCGTTAATTTGATACCAGTACATAATTGGGTTTATAACTGACATGCACAACTCTCTTGACAAACTAGCAGAAAAATGATTAGATGAAAAAAATAGAAATAAAAATAGCTTTTGAAAAATTATTCCTAATTTTACCTAGATTGTTTAAGGTGCCTTTAGAAAAAAAAAAAAGAAAAAAAAAATCAACTTTTAAAGTGGCCAAATCTCTGGAACCAATGAGGGTGTGTAAATTGGATCCCATTGACATCGTAGTTAAATTCCAGTGAAAGAGTGTAAAGGGTGGAAGTTGGAGGCAATGGAGACTGCAGGACCCTCATGTATTCTCCAGGCCAGTTTGGTGGAACTTCTAAGTTGTCACTGAGTTCACATAAGTGTGCCAGCTGTATCCTGTCTTCTTGATGTCTTTAGCTGAAGGTCTGAGCTTATTGAGGTCAGTGTGCTCAGTGACCATGGTTCTTGCTTGAGGGGTCAAAGCTGAGTTCCTCCATTTGGATAGGTTCTGAGAATAACTTTTTTTGCTTTCTAATTCTAAGAAAAATATCAGGGGTGTAGCATCTGATTAGATTACATAGAGCAAACACAGATGGCTTATAATTGAGAAAACAGCTGATTAGGGTGTGTTGCTCAAGGAGCCACTATCCTTAGTATGGGAGAATCAGTCATAAATGCTGAGAAAAATTGATGCCTAAGACACCGTTCTTTAGCTGGGTTTAGTGTATGGGTATCTCTGTTTTCTTCTTGCTATTTGTGGTACCTCATGCCAGATGGTGGGTTGCTTCTGCCAAACTGAGTGTGAGCAGAACTGCCCAGGTAGTGGGAGGCGTGGCAGCCTTGTTGCCGTGTCTCACCCAGGGCTGAGTGCTTCCTCCACGCTTCTTCCTTTCTTCTGCTAGTGTTCAAACAAAGACACTAAAAAAGAAAAAAGTGGGGTCTGATTTAATGACAGCTGGCATAGAAGAGTAAAAGTGTACAGAGCTTAAGGCTTTTACAGTGACTAGCAAGAAGGCTTCCCAGGTTTTTGGTTTTACTTTATTTGTTTGTTGTTTGTTTGTTTGTTTCTTTGTTTTCCTCATGAATGGTTGAGGATGGATTCATTCTGTATGGCTTTAGGCATGTAGAATTTAGGAATATAATCTGAAGTGGTTTCACTTATACTAGTAAATAAAATAGAGCAGACACAGTCCACACTTGTGGCTCACATCTACATGGCTAAACTCTCTCCCCCTCCCCAACATCTCGCCATCCCAACAGAGTATCTGCGTCCAGATGGCTGACTGGGAATTGCCTCTGATCAGTGCTGTCCCCCCAGCCATGCATGTTGTTGTTGTTTCAGAGCATGTTGGCTGGTATGGGCCAAAATGGTGCCATGACATGTGCTAATGCTCAAACTGCGTGGAGGATTACAAATGGTAATCAAGCATTTTCAAGCCTGTTGTCATTTACTGTTTCATTTACCTGTTGTGTTTCATTTACTAGTTATGGACATAACCAGTTAGGCTCTCTTGATAGCCAGTGAAAGAGACTGGAACCTCAAGAGGACACTTGGTGCTGAGAGAGGGCTGGAAGGGATGGGATGAATTGCCTTCTGGAGGTGGACCTATCTTTCCATGGACTGTATAGGGAGTCCAGGCAATTAAATTAGATTAGATTCTGAACTTTTAGACAGCTAAAGTTGTGAGGTTAATCTTTCCATCAGTTACTGTCTTGTTTAATATCTTTATCGATGACCTGAATGAGGGGATTGAGTGCTCCCTCAGTAAATTTGCGGATGGCACGAGGTTGAGCAGGAGTGTCCATCTGCTTGAGGGTAGGAAGGCTCTGCAGTGGGATCTGGACAGGCTGGATTGATGGGCTGAGGCCAATTGTATGAGGTTTAACAAAGCCAAGGGCTGGGTCCTGCACTTCAGTCACAACAACCCCCGGCTACGCTACAGGCTTGGGGAAGTGTGGCTGGAGAGCTGCCTGGTGGAAAAGGACCTGGGGGTGCTGATGGACAGCCGGCTGAACATGAGCCAGCAGTGTGCCCAGGTGGCCAAGAAGGCCAAGGGTATCCTGGCCTATATAAAAAATGATTTGACTAGCAGGAGCAGAGAGGGGATTGTGCCCCTGTACTCGACACTTGTGAGACCGCACCTTGAGCACTGTGTCTAATTCTGGGCACCACAGTACAAGAAGGACATTGAGATGCTGGAACGGGTGCAGAGAAGGGCAGCAAAGCTGGTGAAGAGTCTGGAGAATGTCATATGAGGAGCACCGGAGGGAACTGAGATTGTTTAGGTTGGAGAAGAGGATGCTGAGAGGAGACCTCATTGCTCTCTACAACTACCTAAATGGAGGTTGTAGTGAGGCTGGTGCTGGTCACTTCTCCCAGGTAACTAATGATAGGACGAGAGGTAATGACCTCAAGTTGCACCAGGAGAGGTTTAGATTGGATATCAGGAAGAAGTTCTTTACTGAAAGAGTGATTAGGCATTGGAACAGACTGCCCAGGGAAGCTGGGGAGTCACCATCTCTGGAGATGTTAAAAAAATGAGTAGACGTGGCACTTCGAGATATGGTCTAGGGCTTAGGGAGATGTTTGATGAAGATTGGACTTGATGATTCTAGAAGTCTTTTCCAACCCAAATGATTCTATGAATATGAATCAAGTGTTCTATGAATCAAGTGTGTCAGATAGGAATGGAAAGTGCTAGATTTTTAAGCCTGGTTAACAGTTATGATAAGAGACCTGTGGAAGCCTGCTACACTGCCAAGCCCTAGGAATCAGACTTCAGCCCATCCCAGCATTTATGTATTGCAGAGTGCAGATTTGTTATATCTCTTTCAATGACATTTTCAACACTTCAGAAATTTCAGCACAACTGAGTCTTTTTCTTAAATGCTTAGTTCAGGGAAGAACACATAGTAAGGAATGTTGTAGATTTTTTCTTACCAGTATTGCTTTCACTTTGGTTCTTTGCATGAGCCAAAAGGAAAAAAAAAAACAACCAACTAACCTAAACTTTGACCTTCTGCCCTAACTCTGTACCTTTGTTTGAGGACATTCAGACAACTTGATCTGTTTTCTCTTGTCTGAAAGATGAAGCTGGTAGTGTAAGGAATGGCAGTGCATGCAAATTATCATTGTGTTTTCTGTTAGCCGTAATGGGCTAAAAGAAGCAATGATCTTCCAAGGTGCGTGTATTGGCTGTTGTCTAGGATATATGTTTCAGCTGCTGACAAGCTATTCAACAGAAAATTCAGTCCAGCTACCAGAGCATACATCTTAGATCAGTGAGAGCTTCCTGTGGAGGATTGTTTGGAGCTGGAAAGCAGAGACTACTTTCTTTTCTATTTCTAATGCGCTTTTAAACCCCTCTGAGAAGGTATGGGCAAGAGGTCATTAAATTCTTTTCTCCTCTGCAGAGAAAAATGCATTGTGTGGTGATAGGCACTGATAGGAATCGGGAAGATTAAGCTTCCCTACTGACCCAATAAAGTATTGCTTCAGACCACAGACTTGGCTTAAGAAGTACAAGGATGAGTTCATTTATTTTAAGTGAATTGTGGAAGGCCTGCCAATGTCTTAGTAGCTGAGACAATTGGTACTTGGCCAGCAAATCTTTTTATGGTAACATTTTTATTAGTTGTTTTTATTAGTCGGTATTAACACTAAGGCACCACTTCCAATAGCTGGGTGACATATACATGCTTTTTTTTTTTTTTTTTTTTAAACAGAGCCAGTGTATTTTTAACAAACTAGCTGATTTTCAGGGTTTTTTTTAAGGCTAGAAGTGGTATTTGTACTAGGGTCTGACATGGTAATAATTCCCATCACCAAAGACTGATCTCCAGGATGAAGTTGCTCTCTTTCTCATTACTGTCCTCCTCCTGGTGACACTGCTGATACTTACAGACCTAATCCCAAAATATTTAAATCTATCCCAGCAGATTTCAGTGGAGGTTAAAGTCTGAGCCATTATGTTCAAATCTGCAGGCTGTGATTTTTTCCATATGCTTTTTTTTTTTTCCTGAAACAGGACTTTTGATGGTTTTCTGTTAGCCAAATTCACGCTCTGACAAGTTTTTAAAGCATATAAGAGAAGCAGAGGGCTGTACTGGATCAGCTCACACTTCTGTTGCTAGCAGGCTAGAGAGTGTGTAAAGGGATTATATAACTTGGAAGGGATTTTTGGACACAATAATTAAACCATAAATATGGACATGGTAGCTCCTGTAACATGCATGGGGTCCTAATGCAGTGATCTGTCTTGCTATCTTACAGAAACTTTTAATTTTCTAATTAAAATCAAGGGGATTCACCTCTTGCTCTTCACGATGCACTGATTTTTTTTTTTTCCCCCAAAGCTACACACTCTTCTGCAAGCTCCAGCCCTTGTAGCCTACCAACACAGAGAGGAGCTGTAAAAGCCATCTGCTTCTCATTTGCACAGCAACTGATCATCAGCAAGAGTGCAAAAATTTTATCTAGAAACTTAAGGAATATTGATTAAGCTTCCTCTGAAATACATCATTTATCCAGGTGGATTGAAGCACCATGGATTTAAGCCTGTGCTACTCATGGAGTTGCATCTTTTCACAAAAATACCACCTTGTTTCCAGGCTGAAGGAGTGGCACCATCTTGCCTTAGGTGATGTCCATCAGTGGCAGGGTGGCATGTCAGCCCCCACCTCATTTGCCCAAGTGCCAGAGAAGCTTCTCCTGCATTTAGTGTGGCACAGGGAAAGAGACCGCATCTCTGAGAAATAATTGAATGACAGGATTAGTGAGAGCTGACTGAACAGGCCATCTTATCCTTGCAGTACATCAGAAGAAGGGGTAGTCTGGAAATGGAAGACCAGCTCCAGCAGGTGGGTGGGGACATGGCATAGGTCTGAGGGCTGTGGGGCAGCCAGCAGGCTCAGGGCAACAGAGCAAGCACTGGTATGGAGGAGGAAGAGGCAGTTTTCAGCAGCGAAGCAGTGATTAGTCATTTATCGTATCTTTTTTTAAAAATGCACACTTCAAAATATAAAGGAGAAGCAAAATTCTGGCTAATGCAAAAGATTAGTTGCTTATTGATTATAAATATTTGTGTGGCTTTTTAAAAATGTAAGTTCAAATAAAGCATAAATTCTGGTTTGGTTTTTTTTTCATATGAAGAATCTGATAAATTAGCCTACTTCAGAACAGTACTAAAAGATATCTGGAATACAGCCAATGCTGGATTATTTCCTAGAGCCATATTATTTATTATAACCTCCTGTAGTTGGCATGAGGAACTTCTGAATGTTATTTAGCATTTAGCAGAATAATGCCCATTCAGCCTCTGCTTTCTGGACTTACTATGCTGAAATGATTCACATTAGCCTTATTTCTCAGGCTTTTGAGTCACATACAATGATAGTATCACATTATAGTGACAGATAAAAAGTATTATGTACATATTTGTACTACCAAGATGAATTACACTGTATTTTACTGCCCGTTTATATGATTTTATTACTTCAGCAACTCTGTGTCTTCAAAAGGAAGGCAGTATTTATATGAATTTAAAAATAGGACACAAAATATTTTTTATAAATAAATATTTTTAAGGGCAGAAATGTATCCTTGAACTCACGTAGCTCTATAAAATCAGTGGAGCTATTTTAGATTTACAAACCTATAGTGGAAAAGCATAACTGGTGCACGTATCATTTGTGAATCCAGCATAGCTCCTCCAATCTCAGTCTCAAAGTGTGGCTGAGGTTGGAAGGGACCTCTGGAGGTCATCTGGTCTAAACCCCCAGCTCAAGCAGAGCCATCTAGAGCAGGTTGCCCAGGATTATATTCAGATGTTTTTTTTAATATCCCCAAGGATGGAGACTCCACAACCTCTCTGGACAATCTGTGCCAGTGCCCGGTAACCCTCACAGTAAATAAAGTGCTTTCTTGTGTCCAAATGGATTTTCCTGTGATTTATTTCATGCCCATTGCCTTGTCCTGTCACTCACTGGGCACCACTGAGAACAGTTTGGCTGCCCCTTCCCCTTCCCCAATTTGCACACATTGGGAAGAGCCTTCTCTTTTCTGGGAAGTGTAACATCTCAGGAAGCTGAGCACTGGGACACACTAAGAATGTTGGGGCCTTTCCTGTGCTGGCCTCAAAGCCAGCTGAAGACAGTGGAAAGACTCCCCTTGGCTTTGCTAGGCAGGGCCAACCTCACCCTTGACCCTAGCTGCTGAGTCTTTGCTATATTTTCCATGGTAAAGCTATAGAAATTTTCAAACTCTTATACCATGCATTGTATTTGGTTTATATCTGTTATACATTCAGTGGCAGAAGTGTCACAAGCTTTTTGGTGCAGAGCTTGTAGTCTCCAATGACCTTTGGTCTTTGTAAGATGGGCAGCATACCTCCGTTAGAAGGGTAACAGAATCTTTTCACTGAGCAGGAAATGCACCCTTCATACGTCTGCAGTTCTGTGTAAATTAAAATACATCTTACAGTAAATTGAAATACAGCTACAGTAATTGGACTTCTCAGAATATTTTGCTGCTACGTTTCCTTTCCTCCTTCCCCATGTCCTTTGAATTTCGTTGTTCCCTGTCAGCAGAGGAGGACTGGGCGAGTCAGTGCGCTGTGCCTCAGTCAGACTTTTCATGCATCAAAGTGCAGCTCCTTCCTAGGCAAGTGGCTTTTTAGCTATTCTGGACCCCATGCATTATGGAACTCCACTGGAAGATGCTAGATCTGGAGGCAATGTATCAGTATATGAGGAGAATTCCACTTTTAGTCTTTAGCCTGAGGAATGAATTATAAGTTATGCTTAAGAAAATCCTTATTCATTAAAATACATTACACTGAATCTATAGCAGTTGGCACTGAGGAAGAAATTGGAAACTTAATACTGGTAATTTTATTGATAGAGAATTAAAAATATTTTTTTTTTTACATGGGAAATTTTGCTGTAGGCCATTCTCTGCTCTCCCCTGCTCTTATAAGCTGTTTTGCTGAGGCTGTCTGGGAAAAGAACCTCTTTTTCATTCCTTTTTCATTTTCCTCTTACCAGGGAGTTCACAAAATATAAAATACCTGCAGTGTATTACTTTAGTTTATTTCCAGTGTGAGTAAAACATTAACATATGTTAGGTATGAATATTTTGGTTTTCAGACAGCTGGGAGTGGACAGATTGGCAGTGGTCCAGTCTCTAAGAAGTTACTACCCTGGCTCTAGTAGTGCTGATTTCACCAGAATTTGCTTAATCCAGTGACTGTGAAATAACAATAATAAAAAAATTCTAGTTCTATTTGTAATTACAAAAATCCTCTAAGATATGTGGTTGTTCACGTGGATATGTGTTGATTTCAATATGTTTGTTCTCACTAGTGGTGTGTTAATGTCACCATGTACCTGCATCACTGGAGTATGTTGGGTGGGTTTGTTGGTGTGTTTTGGTGTTTTTCTTTTTGATCCTACAATGAGGAGCACATTGCCAAATCAGCAGCTTATAGCTCATGTTCTAGTTTCTGCCTGGAACTTTTCCTCTGTAAATCTTGCAAATTTCTGTGGTACCAGTAACAATGATCTTTAATGGGCATGTGTTTCTGGTGAACCTGGTGAAGGACCTGGAGAACAAGTCTTAGGAGCAGTGGCTGAGGGAACTGGGGTTGTTTAGTCTGAAGAAGAAGAGACTGAAAGGAGACCTTATCACTCTTTACAACTACCTGAAAGAAGATTGTAGAGAGGTGAGTGCTGGTCTCTTCTCGCAAGTAACAAGTGGTAGGACAAAGTGCCCCTCGCCTCAAATTGCACCAGGGGTGGTTTAGGTTGGACATTAGGAAAATTTTTTCCACTGAAGGGGTTGTCAGGCACTGGAACAGACTGCCCAGGGAAGTGGTGGAGTCACCATCCCTGGATGTGTTTAAAAGCCGTGTAGATGTGGTGCTTAGGGACACGGTTTAGCAGCAGACTTGTTAGCGTAGGGTTATGGTTGGACTGGATAATCGTAAAGATCTTTTCCAACATAAATGATTCTATGATTCTGTGGTTCTGAAGATAATCACAGCTGAAAACCCCAAACCCACAGTTTTTGAACAAGGTCACGGGAAAGTAACAAGTTGGAGGCAGAGAGGACTTCATGGAGCTGGACAGGGATAGATTCATGGCTTGTTGTGACTAGTGCAGTTCTGCAAAGACCAGTTTGCACCTGACACAGTCTTATTCATAATAGGACTGCCACGTTGACAAGGGTCATCTGCGGGGAAAGCTGGCCTAGGGGAGACACTTGTAGGAGCTGTGGGAGTGTAAAAGAAGACACATATACAGTTTTCTGACCGTTTCTATGTCATGTGAAATGAAAAAATGGGTAGGTTGTGAAGGCTGAATCTCAATAAATAAAATATTGAAACAACTCCACCACAAAACCATCGATAATGTGGTCTTATTTCCCTGGCAGTCTAAGGAAGGCATGGTATAACAGGAGTGAGGTTGAATCAGTGAGATTAATATGAAATGATGTATAACCTTATCCTTTATTTGTCTTTTTGTAAAGATAATGATTTAAACCAATGGCTTTCAGTCTTTTGGTCTGGAGTAGTTTGAAATTTTTTCGGTGGAAACAAGTAGTGAATTAAACATTCTACTGCTTGGTTTACTTCTCTTAGCCATCACTTGCAGGTATCTGAAGGGTGATGTATAGACCTCTAGGCTTTTATTGATCACTGTTCCTACAGCTGTCAGCTTGTAAAATGTATTAGGCTTCAAATAATGGCCACTTTGTACCATGTGAGACACAACTTTAAAATTGAAATCTCAGCAGATAGGGTATAACAGTCCTTTCTCATACTTTCCTCATCTGTTCCCTTCAAAATAACAATTGCAGTCCTCTCTATTTGAAGAGTTTCTGCTATTTGCTTTCTTCACTGTACCAGAATCAGGACTGTGCCTATGGTGATTCCCGTGTTTTTGTATCACTGTTCTGCCTCTCTACTGATACAGAGAGTGTTTTTTACTAATTTTTGCCATTTGGGGAAGTTTAATTTGATATCAGTTTCCATTAAGAAGCTGTGTCCATTTTTTTTGGGAGGGTCATTGACCACCATAAGCCTTTCTGTACAGAGTAGCTGACTAGCATTTTTTTCTATTTACTTGTTGAAATTACTTCAGTAACCTTCTGCTTGTAAATTAAAATTTTGGTACTCCCCTGCTAGCTCTTGGGAAAAGTTCATGTGATCTTTTTTAAAGTATAATTTTGACTAGTTTCTAGTATTTCATTTTATTTTTAATTGGTGACATTTAGCACCAATTGTTTGTTATGAAGTTCTCAGACAGGCTCCTTAATAGTAGTAGTATATGACTTCTTGAATGCTTAAATGCTTAAGAATGCTTAAATATTGTCCATGGTCTTCTGTACCGCTGTATGTATAGAGTTGGTAGTATGGTTTAAATACCTAACCACAAATTTTTCATTTTACTAATTTTGCAGTATTTTATTGTGGAGTTGCTATGAAGAAATGTGGGAGTAAAGGAATACTTTTTAAAAATTATAAAATTAAAATAGACATATAAATAAAGGAATCACATCCTTATTTTATGCACCAGTTTGATTCACACTTTTTCACCTTCGCTCTTGTTTCCAGAGTGACACCTTGAGCCCCACAAAAACTCAATGGAATTAACAGATTGATTCTTACAGTGTGAGCAAACATATTAAAAACCCTCACCTTGGCTTCTGCTGTACTCTGAAAACTAGTCTGCGTATACCTTGCCACAGCGTTTCATTGTCTGGGAAGCAATTATTTACCAGTGCTATTTAACACAAGTCGCAGTCATTCTTGCTGACAATAATGGACAGCAAGAGCCCTGTCCTTCCTTCTTTCCAATAAAATTATCTATCTTGAAGTCTAACCTCTTCTAAACATATGTGGACAGAGCTATCAAGGTCTGTTAAATAAAACCTCAAGGTAGTTGTTGAAATAATTTTTTTTTGTGGCACAGAAGAAACTCTCTCCCTTGGAGAATGATAGCCCTTGCATTCCTCCTCCCCCCCCCCCCCCCACCAAGATTGTGGAGGTCATATTGCAAAACAAATGGGATGCTCCCTCTTAGAATGCAGTTCCTAGCAGACCATGGTTGACTTGCAAGTAGGAAGATGCAGTGAGCAAATTTATTTAAGGACCTGTACTTGTTATTGGTATTAATTAATTGCATAAAGGTAGCTTTAAGACCCTGCTGTTATGAAGATCGTCGATCTAGTTGCTGTACACACGAAAGACAGTCCTCTGTTCTTGAGGATCTGACAATTTAGAGTGTAAGAGAAAGATAAGACACTAGATATAGGGCCAAAAATGTGAGAAGAATGAGGAAAAACTGCAATAAATGAGTCATTGTCCTGTCAGACCCCTCTCTCAGCTGTGACGGTGCACTTCTGGCTAGGTGTTCACAAGTCCTTACTTGGACCTATTGGCACTGTGGTGTGCTTTGTTTTCGTATTCAGGATTGTGTCCAGCAGGGTATGGACATACTGAGTTACTGATATTTATTCAAGCAATAAAAAAGTTTTTATTTTTTCCTTTCTCTCAAAATATTTTGTTCCCACTGTTTTAGCTCTTAAAACAGTAGAATTTAGAGGGAGTGGGAAGGAGAAGCCAATTTGACTTCAGTATAATTCAGTATTGTAGTAAGGTTATCTTATGTCTTCAAAGCACACTGCTAGCATTATGGTTAATTTGCTCCTTGCATTTCTTGTGGAAATACTGAAGTATTCCCCATGTGTTGAGGTGATGTGATCACAGGCAGATTAATTTTCTCAATCCCAATAACGTTCCCTCTAACAAAACTAGATTATTCCACAGGAAAGATAGTACTTGTTTTTGCCAGGACAATATCCCAAATTTATTTTCTGTCAAGTTTGATCATCGTATGTCCACTGTGTCTTTATAAGTCTACTAAATAGCCATACTAGATCTCTGCAGCTAATGAAAAGAAAGTATTTGCTAATAATATGTTGATAATGAAGTGAAGAATTTATCAGTGCAAACTGCTGTTTTTCTCAGCTGTTTTCAAGAGTTTGAAAAAAATAAAGAACACTGAGAATGAGTTTCATAAAATTCATTAAGTATTTTGTCTTAAAGCTATTCAGTCATTTCTGAGATTATTAGTAATGAAATTAATTACATTTAAAGATGTATCTTTTTATTTTCTGTGCCATTGAAATTGCAGAATTGTGCTTTGTCTTATGCAGGTTTAATGCTGATAGGTGATAATTAAAATTGAAATATTTTATTGAACTGTACTTTCTGGTTCTTGCTTTCCATATAAAGGTAGTGGTAGGAAAAGGAAAAAAGTGAGTTGACTGACGTATCAGTAAAGGTGAAAGTATTGCAGCTCTCCTAGAAACTGATGATACACTACAGCCCCATATCTACAAACACACCTTGTTGCAAAAGCATGCAAAGTGTGAGCCTGATGTCTGGAAAGGTGCCTCTGAAGAAAATAAGAGTATTAACATAGACATAAATTAACATAGATATGACTTCTTTTAATTATCAGTGACTCGAAGGCTTTATTTGGATGATATAGTTCCCAAACAAAAAAAAATAGTCACATCAAGAGCTACTATGAACTCCAGCTTACTGTTTTTCTAACTGGGTTGGAGCATAAATGGGTGCACTCTGGAGAAATTAGCTATGACAGAGCAAAATCTGTGAACATCTGCTCCAGCTACTTTTACATTTTTAATTATTGTAATCCTGAACTGACTTTAGACATGAAGTATTGTATTGTTTGGGAATATGCTATGGGTAATAGAAACTTCTGGCAGCCTTGAGAAAGAAACGTGGTGTTATATGTACATACATGTCTGTTTAAAGTTGTCTTTTGAAAATTTCCAACGCTATTGGTAGCACCTGATTTTTTTTTTTTTTTTAAGATTAGTTTTTGATTAAGTGCTATTTGATACTGAATGTTGAGAGTGAGTATATAGCGAATTTGGAAAGTCAATTTGCATAACTGTCTTTAATCAAGATTTCCAAAAATGTGTTTACCTTGCTGTTTGTGTTAAACCCTGTGCTGAACTAATGCTAAGGACTTAGCTTAAGAATGTTAAGTAGAGTTCTCTGGAGTGTTTGTGATTATGCTAACTAATCCTGTCATTCCATCTGAAGTGAGGGAGGAGGATGATGGATCTCAGAAGAGGGATGGGAGGATGGGCAGGTTCCTTATGTGGGAACAAAAATAGGTGGAAGAAGAGTTGAGATCATGAAACCCATTCAGTTCCTATGTGGAGCTTGATGCAAGATGTCATGATCAGCCCCCTAGATGTCCAGGGTCCGCCCACCGAGGCATTACTGGAAAAGGAGTTCACTGCCTCAGTGAGACATAAATCTCCGTTCACCACACAAGTGCTTTGAAAAAACTGACATCAGCAACAGCAATAGATGTGGTCGTCCATCTGTGCACTAATCCACTCCTGGGAACATCTAAACACATTAGACTGGCCTGTGCCATAATGCAAATAAGGCATACATGATTATTACTGTAATATCCAAGTTAACAAGAGGCTGCCACTTGTAGAGGAAGTAAAAAAACTTGGATTTGGGAGGAAAGTAAATACAGTGAAATGGAGCTATGTGATGCCTGGTCACAAGAAGTTGTGCCTTCATTATGGAAGCTTGTGCAGCAAAGTCACGGCTTAGAATTTTTAGCTAAAGTGTCTGTGGAAATTGTTCTGGGCCAAGGAGAGTCTGATTGAGAATGGGAGCATCAGCATGGTCCCTGATAGTCATTCAGATATGGGTGTAGTCTGTGGGTGCTTAAATAACGTGGGAAATATTTGGAGCAGAAACTGTTTGGAACCTTTGTGGCTTGGTAGCATGCAAATGTAGCTTCCAAGTTATTTTAATCCAAATAAATGCCAGATTTACTACTTTGCACTGAACTGAGTAGCTTTACTGTTTGCATAGGATGTTTTTTAATGCTGTCAGATGAAACACTGTCAAAATCTCGAAAAGTGCTGCCATTCAGAAGTACTTGCCTTTTACTGAACATGTTCACATGGTCTGTATCAACAAGGCTGCAGAAAGCAACCATCTCACCAGTCATGTGCAAAAATGTGTCTTTGAAAGTTATACATAATTGATGCACACTGTTTTTTCATGGCAAATCTGGGCACAAAGTCTGAGTAGTATCCCAAAATGCTTTGTTTCTCCCCCCTGTCCTGTTTGAAGTCTTTGTGGAGCAGAGTAGCAATTACACCACCTAAGGGCTGTTGTTGCTGGAGTAGGTGTCCTCCCTCGTCATGTCCATAGGTGGTCTTAACTTACAACATGGCAATATTCATGCTTTTTATATAGTAAATCAGTGCTGATGGGTGATAACTAATTACCTCTCATAGATTTAAAATAGAGACTTAAAAGTGTGCAGATCTTTAGCTGTTCTTAATTACTTTCAGAAATTCCCAACACTCAACCCTAATCAATTAATCAAATTTCATCCTGCACATGGATCCCCATGGCTTGAGGCTTTCTGTTGGGTGTATGTGCAAGTTTAAGCAGGTCATGAAGTATAAGGTGTTTTAGGGAGGTATCTATTTATTTTTCTACACTGCACTGTTTTTCTCTTAACAAAGGTTTCAGAAAAGCACCTTTTACAGTTAGACCAGTAGTCCAGCTGAGAGAAGGGGGAACAGAAACAGAAATTTCCCCGCTGTAGCTGTCAGCATTTGATAAAATATCTATTTGCACCTTTACTAAGACAGAACTATGTCACTGCTGTTGCAAATAGCTTACATAAGGAGTCCATCAGATAGTGTCTAATCCTATTTTTATGAGGATTAGGTGGGCATGTAATGTTTGCATTGAAGTTCTTTTGGTCTTGCAGACTGTTGTGCTATTTATAAACATTTAATACAATTGTAATACAGTGGTCATATAATTACTATTAACCTCAATTGCTTTTCTTCTCTTGACATCCTCTAAGGATTTTGTCTTGGCATTTGAGCTTATTGTTTAACATTTTGCCACAAAAGTTATTTGAGTATTGGATGGCCAACATAGTTAATTCAGCATAAAATGGATGGGCATTTTGATTGCATCGGTCATGTCCAAGTTTTCAAAATCCTATGTTTAGAGTCCAGATTATTCCAGTTCTATTTGACAAGCAGAATACGTATGGTCCATTGCTCTAAAGGCAAAGTTTTTCATGTCTGTCTGGAGAAATATTTTCGCTGCCATATTTAACCAAGCTGAAGTTGCAGTGTGGGTAGCAATGATGCCATTTTCAAGAGAAGCTGACATCAATCACGTTGTTTAGATTGGATCTTTGCTTAAGTAGAGACAACTCCCTTCGTGCAATGTGATGTCCACTGGCTTTGATTGGTTGCAAGCTCTTTCCCAGACTCCCTGTCGGGCAGCCTACTTTAAAAGTTTTACTTCATCTGTCAGGTCTGTTTACCTCAGCTGAACTGCTATCAGCGGAGCTTTTAGTCACATTTTGCTGTGCTTTTTCAGTGTTCAGATTTGCTTTTTTAGTCTTTAAGGATGCCTCCAGGAACCCTCATTCTAGGGCTCAGATGAATTCTACAGAAGACTTCCCAGCAAGAACACATGGGTAGAGGAATTAAGTCATTTCCTCATAGTAGTTGATGGAAATATATAGGCAACGTGAGAGGTAGGTGAAAGAACTTACAATTTTAGATTGACTCCTTGCCGATGTGACTAAACAGCCCGTTAGTGGTGTTGGAGGTGGCTCACACTTCAGATGCTCTTGAATGATTGCAAAAGTACTGTAGAACAACAACTTCATGTTTTCAGTGTAGTAGAGACATTTAACATTTCCAGCTAACAAGAAATAAGATGCAAATAGTAATTGATTCCTTATCATTAGGAAATTGCAAATTGGATTTTCTTTTTTTCAGCTGAGGAAGCAGAAGTGTATATATGCAACTTTTTAGCAGTGATTGACTGGAAAAATTAGCAATATATTTTCTGGTTTGAAATCTGGAATACTTTTGAACTGTTGCGGGAGACAACATGAAATGAGTCAAGTCTCCAGCCTTACTGACTGCAGTAACAGAGGAATTTGTGCTCTCTGGAAAATGAGCAAAGAAGAAATAACGCCCGAATCCCTGCAAAGATAAATGAGAAAGGGGTGAGAGCAATGCCTAGTAATGACTTGACAGTTGAGAGAGAAATTCAGGAAAGATGACCATTATCTCTGTGTGTATTTCTAAAGATAAAGCCACACAGAGGTTTTGCACTATGTAAGCTTGCAAAGTAGGATTAATGGAACTTAGAAAATGCCCAAGCCTTGATCTCTCAGCAGCAGAAAATGTAATCAAGGAGATTCCAAGGAGGAAGTTCAAACATTGAATGAATGAGATAGGGGTGTGGTTTTTTAATGCTAATTTTTGGTGTTTTTTTTTTCTTCAACAAATCAGCATATGTAAACAAAGAATGCCATGACATAGACTTAGTTACCAGATTTAAATTTTATATCCATAATTGCTGATAAATTTCACAAAACTTTGGTTCCTTGTGCCGCTATAGGGCAGTTACGAATACAAGAAAATAAAGTAGTTTGAGGAGTTCACCAATGTCCTAGACTTTCTGCTTTCCCTTGGTGGTAAGTCTGAATCAAAATCAGCTTAGATACCACAGGGAAGTGTGCATGCTTTTTGCAGAGGAAGGCATACACAATCTAGATATCAAAGGTGATAGAGAAGTGAGAAAAAGTACTAAGTGACATGCCGTGAACTCAGTGAAATGAAGGCAGGAGTTAACTGTGTCAAGGATATTGCATGAACGTTTTAAGAAATGCAGAAGGAAAGTGCCATTTGGAGGGCAATGGGAAGAAGAAAGGGTTGTGAAAGTGAAGTGATGGTTTGACAAACTGTTGGTAATTCACTGAGCGAACACAACAGCCGGTGTGCTCCTGAAAGATTCCTTTTCTAGGTGAATATGGAGAAGATGCCATGTTATCACAATGTGTTAAATAGTACTACAGGGAATAGTTGTGTTGTCGTTACACCTGTGTACATTAGCAGTGAGGATATAAGCAGAGCCTGCAAAAAAGTTTTTAGATCCTGTAATTGTAACATTTGATCACCTTCTGTATACAAATATATCAAGAGTAGTCAAACTTCCCAGTAGACTTGTAGACTTCATGTTTCATCTTCTTAGAAAACTGTGCTTTGAATAATAGACATTGTTTTAGGTACTGTGAGGATGTGGAAGTTTGATAGCAAGAGGAAATGGTTGATGTAATTCAGCTGTAGATGAAATCCTACATTGGCAATAACTATCAAGCTCTGGAACAACTAATCATCAGGTAATTTCTTGACTGTGACTCAATCTGTCAAATGAAAGGAATTAGGAAGATGAAAGATGATATGTTTCCCCAGAGAGATACCAATCACAAAGTAATCACAGTATCCTGGGAAGCATCTATCCAAGCAGAAATTAAATCTTCACTGGACTTTCCAATTACACAGTTCTAGTCCAGATGTTCACGTTGTTGAAATATCTTTATTTCTGAAGGAAAGTAAAAACATGAAACACCACCATCATGGGATGTGTACTGGCTGTGACAGTTGCTGTCAGGAGGCAGGAGAAACATTTGCTTCCACACTGCCTGGGTCATGGGTCCTGCTGTCTTAGGTGGAAAGTAGGGCCAGAAGAAAGTTAGTAGCTTTGTCTTTCTAGAAATCTTTCCAAGTGTATTCAATGCTTACCTAACCAAACAACCTTAGAGTAGGTTTTTGAAAATCTGCCCTTCGCTGTCTGGCAGGATGTCTCCTCTGTGGGCAGCAGCAGAAGAGCAGGATGGGAAGAGAACAGGAGACACAGGCATTTATGAAAGTATTGGAGAAGAAAAGACAGTGTGCTCTGGCAAACTTAGACCATCACTAAACCCACTGGTATCTGTCTTCTTAAATAAACATGGAGCCAGTGGTACTGGTGTAGATGAAGTGCCCGTGGTTTTTTGGTAAGATCATTTGACTAGATTAGTCTAGGTGAGAAGAGAAAAACCTCTGAATTAGAGCTTCAGAGTGTATGTTAGTTCTTGCAGCTTTGCAGTGGAAGGAACTGCCCAAATACAGTGGAATCCTTCATGTTTCAGAGAACACTAGTAGGAAAGAAATAACCTAGGTAGTGTTGATTTTTATGATTTTAAGAAGAAATGTCCCTTCTGAGTGCAGTCAGTGAGAGCAGCAGTCCATAAGAAGACATGTTTGGGCTTGTGTTCAGATTATTCAGGCTGACAGGTTTTCAATTTAGTTTTTCAATTGGACATTTATTATTCATTGGGTTTTCTCTCTTTTCCTAAGCATAGTTTGGTCACTCTGTATAGGCAGGTCCCTGACACCTGGAGGCTTTAAAACCTTGCTGACAAAGCCACAGCAAAATCCAGTGGTTAGAAATATTTATTTAGAAGAATTCAATGAATGAGATGTAATTTCTTTAGCTGCATGATGGCAAGGTGTTGTAATTTTGGAGGTGGGGATGTGAGCACTGCTTGAAGTTTCTGGACTCATACAAGCAAGTGTCATTAAACATGCACTCTGCTGCCATGTTCTAGCCTTCGAGAAACAATATTTGAGTGTGTGAAGACACACAGGAAAGGGGCAAGAGCTGTCTGGGCAGAGCCATCTCACACAGCCCCGGAATTTGTAAGTTTTCCTTTTTTTAACAAGGTTTTATGAAGAAGAGTTGATTTTCTTGCTGAAAGTGTTTGCAATAGTGCATCACTGCATTATGATGATTCCATGTGCCAAGACTTCTGAAGGCTGTTGATAGAATCAAGAAATAACTTCATGATTTCACACTAGGCTGGATGTGTTCTTTTGACGGTACACTTCGGGGTATGTTATTTTCTGAGTTTCTTTGAAGAATGAGAGGTTTGTTGCCATTGATAAGGAGACTGGATTCAGTGGACTATACTTTGAGGTAGTATGTGTACTGTTACTGGGTTTTGTTTTGTTTGTTTGTTTGTTTGTTTTTTTAAGATGTCTGGGTGGCCTTATTAATTTATTAGGAGTATTTTGGCTTTAGGAAAGTGTTTTCTTCAAAGACAGAATGCCATTGATTTTGATGTCTTTTGCATTTCCTGTCTGCCTGTTGGAAACATGAGGATATGTTATCAGTCCATTGCCATTGTATGGTCCTCAGGCATTGCTATACTTCATTTTTTCCTGTCACATGTAGTTGTTCTTAGAAGCTTGAAATGTATGGGGCAAGGGAAAGGGCTTAATATATGAGTATTTCAGTTGAGTGTCATGGCCTGTAATATGTAGGAGGTGATATATATGACTGGATGATTGCCTTGTCCTGTCCGGATTGAAAATCCACTAGTTCCCAGTAAAGATTTATATGGATTCTTTTTTTTTTTTTTTTTTTTACATGCTTCCTTATAGAAGAGCCTGTTTTCTGGGAGAGGAAAGAGGCACTGTGTTGAGCTTTTTTGACTCTTTGTGACCTTTCTTTGTGGATGTTGTACAAACTTTTTCCTCTCTTAGCTCTAGAACTCTCCCCTTGACTCTCTCCTGTAGCTTATTTCTGTACTTTATTAAGCCTGACTGCAAACTCTGCCATTCATGGGATTTTAGTGTTGCAACGTGCTGTGATATTACTTCCTGAAAGTGCTGTGTAGGCTTATATCACACAAGATACTTTATATTATGATATTATTATATTATGATATTACAACTTATGTTTTGGAATTTGAAAAAAACCTACTGCTGTCACTCTTCCCATCATGTCTTTTTCAACATCAGTTGCAAGAACTGACTTTTTACATGCTGACAAATTAATAAAAAGTTTGTAAAATGAAGTAGCTGTGAACTTAAAAAAAAAAGTTAAGGAGAATTCAAAATAACAGCAGTAATGGTAGTTAATATAAGTCACGCAATAAAAAAAATCTGGTATGTTTAGATATTTTAAAATTGTCTACAAGTTGTAGTTTATTTAAACAGAATAGATAAATCTTTCTTTGAAAGTATTGTAGTATAATTTATTTACATCTCCAAATCAATGATTAGCAAATTAGACCTCTAACATGTAATCTAGAATTTGAAAGTGGTAACCTACTCCTGTTATTTCATGATTATGCTTACTTGATGAGCCTTGACTGTGTCCTAAGCAACAGAGTGAGACATCTGATTTTCTATACCTAGCAGTTACATTACTTTGCCTTTATACTTTGCATAATGTAATTGTGGTAATGGACCCGCTTGAAGAAAAAAAAAGCAAGGCAGTTTGCTGGGAAGATACTTTATGTAACCCTTAAGTACCAAATAGGAACTTCAGTGAGCAATCCAGTATGAGCTGTGTCAGCACACTACTGTAGAACTCAGTACTGCCAGGGTGCAGGAGTGGCAGTGGGCCAGCTTGTCGTATAACAAACACTGATCTTAGGGGGGTCATTCTGTCATGTGGAGACTTGATCCTACTTCTGTTGGGGAAAAAAACCCAAACACAGTCACTGAAGGCCAGTTCCTGTACAATACAAATAATATACTCTAAAATACTTCAGCAGTACTGGTAAAAAATGGGGATAATAAAGATACAAATACATAACATTTAAATAGCTGTGTGGGATGTGATGTGGCTTCAGTGATCACCCTTCATTGTGCAACATTTTTCTTCAAGAAAATGATTATTTGTTAATGCCACTTGTACTGCTCTTTCAGCTGCATTTTCCTTTTCACCCTTGAGCTGTTGCAGGCAGTCATAGCTCTGTTGGCATGACCTGAGACATCTCTTCTGCCCTGTCAGTAGCTATCTGTACTCCATATTGCTTCAACATCCTTCAGCTCCTACTTATGTGAGCTTTTCTGGTTCTTCTGTGGGGTTTTTTTGTCCTATGTTTTTTTTTTTTTTTCTTATGATACCCAGAGTCCTACGGGTGGGTTTAGAATATTTTTGCAGCTGATTCAACCTTTTCATTCTGAAAAGCAGTTTACTTTAAGAAAATGTATCAGTTCTATAAGCAGGATTCTAACACTTTTTTTACAAAATCATTATGTGTTTTTTTTTTTCTCCTGAAGCGGTGTGCGTATTTGAAGGCAGAACCTACTTTGAAGGACAAAGAGAAACTGTGTATTCAAACTCAGGGGACTGTGTTCTGTTTGAGTGCAAGGTAAGAGTACTGTTGACGGGGAAAAAAGTTCTTGCATGTTAGAAATATCAAAGTCCCACTGAGCAAAACTGTTGAAATACAGACAAGTCTACCTCAGGAAGTGGCAACAGGAAACGCATCAAGGGGTTCCTGTGTTTATTTTGTCTTACTGAGTTCCGCATCAAATTTTGCAAATAAATTTATGTTGTATAGGTGCAATCTTTGATTACGCAGCTTGACAATCAAGCTACATTCTTTCCTCCTTAGGTATCATCTCCATCATATTGCATCAGTAATACAAAACCAGCAGACTATCTTATGTTTCCATGGACACGTGCAATATTACTGTTCAAAATTGTGTTCCTAGCTATGAGAGATGCGTGTATGTAATGGGGGCATAACTTGAAATTCAGGATAATTCCTAGTGGAGAAGCTAGATGTAAAAGAAAGAAGAGCTGGCACACCAGGTTGTATTTCTAGTGATGGAAATTTAGTAGGATCATTGCTTTATTTGTAAACAGAACACACCTGATGCCAAGTCATTCATGTCCTGCTGCATGTACAGAGTTTCTTTTCAGGGCACAAATGCACTTTAAGGGCAGAATATACACCAGGGACAGCTGCAGCTTGAGAATTACACAGACTGCTGCAGTGGGTCCTGCATTGCCTCTCCAGGGAAGGGATGGGGAGGAATTCCCGCTGGTTAGAAAGCTGCAGGCTGCGGGGTGGAGTTGGAAAACTGAGCACACATTTCTAGGCGCTCTGACCCTGCTGCAGCTATCTATTGAACCAGTTTCTGGAAATCTCAAAACATTTTAATACAGTTGTGGAAAAAGTGTGTTTTACAAAGCAGAACTGGGGACTGACTGGGGCCTTGAGCAACCTGGTCTAGTGGCAAGTGCCCCTGCCGTGGCAGGGGGGTTGGAACTAGATGATCTTTGAGGACCTTTCCAAGCCAAACCATTCTATATGATTCTTTGACTGATGTTTTACTTATAATGATTTTAATCCGTGTGAGCTTAATTCCTGGAGTAGGTGCTTTGAAAGCCTTTTGAGAAAGAAAAGGAGGAGCTGACCAGAAATAATTTTGGATTCAGTTGTACACTTTTCAGGACTGTGAGCTTGTATTTTCACCATGACACCTGGGACGTGAATTCTTTGATTGGTCAATGGATGTAATTAACAAGCATCAACAGTTAGATGATGTTGCCTCATGTTTCTTGCAGCTGGCAGGTGTGATACTGTACAAACAAAATGCCTCTGCTGGCTGTGCTAGTCTGTATTTTATTGATTTTATTTGTTTGCTGGTGGGCTGCCTGACTGTCCTTGTAGAAATATTAAACAGCAGCTTTGGCTGATTCAAATAATGCTTTTTCAAGGGCTGAAGTATGTATGGTTTCTGTGGAACAGCCTTGTGAATGATAATTCAGAGCAGAAAATCCACATACTGTAAACTGTGTTGATCAGTTAGGAGGTCATAGGTGGGCACTATTTTATTACTACCAGAGTTCTCATAAAAGGCTATAATTGACGACTCCACCTCAAGAGAAATTTAATAGGAATGGCACAAGTACTGATCTAATGCTTGAAGGCTTATAATGATATTATCAAGGCCATGCAGGGGATTTCTTCTTTTTGTTTACATGCAATTCTAAGCATTTTTTATTTTGTTTGACCGCTGCAGTTGTGCTTGCTGTAGGCACACACTTTTCTATTTGAATATTATAAAACAAGTGAATGAAAAATTATCTTCCAAATTAGAATTAAATATAATCTACTACTCTAATTGATATTATTTCTATGAAAGGGGTTTTTTTCTTTATTTTGTGTGATGGCTGGGTTTTGCTTGTCCTGGCATATGACACATCTGTGGCTGGTTTTCTTTACTGCATTATTAAATTAGGGTTGGTTTCTCTGTCCAGATTGTTTATGCTGAAGCGTGAGCAGCAATTTTGATATTGGCCATTGTGTTCACGTTTTATCTTTATGTTTCATGCTTAAAGAGAGTTTAAAATTAAATGCTAGACCATAATAATAATACATGCAATGGCATATGCATGATCTTAGGCACTTTTCTTGCATGCAGAAATACGGGGTCCTCAGTTTAGTGAGCTCATATTTTAACCAGATTGCTGATTTTAAGTTGGATGCCTCTAAGGAACGTTTTGTTGTTTGCCTTGTTTTCTGTATTTGCCATATCATGATTAGAGCACTGCAAGACACATTAATTAGGGCCCGAGGGAGCCTAAAGGTGGTACATCTGCGGTAGTCAGATTGCTAAGGCAGGCATTTTGTGTGGTCAGTCAGACTGCAACGATTGTGTGTGACCTGCACAAAGTGCCTGAAAATATTCAGATGTCTTCTTGGCATTGGACGTTTCCAGATGCCTGATCCAAACTTAGCTGAGAAACCCTCTCTTTCCTAGCAGAGAATCAGTGCCAGTTTCCTTCAGTGTTACTACCCCAGCGCTGAGATCGGAGGTGTTCAAGTTTTACTTGCTGTATAAGTAACAAGCTGCTTTAGTGTATTCATTATGAGAACCCTTGATCCTGGAATCTGCTGCCTCAGTTTTTGAGAAATAATTGTTGTTCTTTCAGGCATAATTTAAACAGAAACTTCTGAGGCAAGTTGCTTGATAGCTAAGACAAGAGAAGAATGACATCTATTGCCACACTTTTGCTTGCTTGAAAAGGTTTGAGTATACGGGAGTTCCTGGTGCTTTTGTTGTGCTATATTGTCCTTTCAAATGGTTTTCAAAGTCATAGGCAATTTTTAATTTGTACACTATAATGCTGAAACTCCACTAAAGTAGTCACTTGTCGTTATTTCTTCTCTCACAATACTAATCAATTACTTCAATTTAACAGGACCACAAAATGCAGCGTATTCCAAAAGACAGCTGTACAGCCTTGAACTGCCCAGAATCCCAACAGATTCCCTTATCTCACAGTTGCTGTAAAATCTGTAAAGGTAAGGTAATAGCTGGGTATATATAAGCTCAGTCTAATTTTGCATTCTTATAGGTTGTATACACTTTTTTTCTCATAATTTTTAGTAGGACCCTCCTACACATGATAATTACTGTACATATTGGGAAGCTAGATAGATGACATCTGCATTGTGGCATCTGAAAATTGTTTGTAAGACATCTAATAGTGTAAATTCTGTGAAACATTTACTGGCCCTTGTGTTTTTCATTGTAGCCAAAATTGAGTGAAAAGACAAGGAAATCATATATAGAATTAGTGATTTTTCTACCCTTCACCCACTCTTGTGTCCAAACAAAATGAGATTGGAGAACTATCTGTGCTTCCCAACATCTTTCTGGGATGCTTTGAGATGTCTCTTTCAGAGGACTGTTTGTGCCATGCAGTTGTTTGAAGACTGGAGTAATTTGTTTACCTGTTTGGGGTTGTAATCTGCATCTAGAAGCAGAAGCTTTGGGGAATATTTTTGTATGCTATGTACCTTTGTGTGTTACACCCAGACTGATCCTTACCAAAGGGGAGAGATGCACAAAGTGCTCTATGTCTTGAGCCCACTCTTTTGATGTGGACTAATACCAGTATCTTCAAAGCTATGAGCAATTGCGTCTTCAAGTGGCTACATCTGCTTCTTCTGTAGCTAAATAATGATAAATTGATACCTGGCATGAAAGAAGATGTGGGGCTGATTTTAGGTATACTTCAGTGAAAAGGAGAGTGCAGCTATACTTGTTTCTGTGCTACTCAGCATAAACATGAAGGATATGATTAATGAGATCAAGCAGAGAGATAAGAAAGTAGAAGAAAAGAACTTAAGAAAAGTTGATAGGTCTTGAAGTCTATCACAGTCAAAAAGGATGTTTTAAATGATGATTTTCTATAACATCTTCAGTGACTTAGAGAAAAGAATTCTGTGTTTCTTGTGCCTAATATATCTAGAAAATTTTAATATATGTTGGATGAATGCTTTCTGAACATTTTTCAGTCCTCCCTGAACCATACTAGCTCAGCCTCTCATGAGCTATGGATCTTTAAACTAGAAGCTGCTGTACACCACTATTCAGCAGCATATATTGTGTTTACTAATACAGCTGATACCTAAGTTTTGAGAATCTTAAGAATAACAACAGAAAATCAGTAAAAAAGCCCTCACCCTTCTGGATTTCATGTATGTTCTTAGTTATTTAATGCAAAAATCTGATACAAAACAATCCAGGCCAGGAAATAAAAAACAAAGACTATTGCTTTGTCATTAACTTGGGCTTCAATGAGGAAGAAAAAGGCAAGAACAGATGTGGTCATGACCAGAGATTGCTCCTGACACACACACTTCTGCTGTAATCATTGAGAACTGAAGACCGTCGAACACTAGTAAAAGAGTAGAGCTTTTTCCTCTTAATTTTCTGTTAGATAACAGCACTGTGGTAGCTATGGTAAATTATAGTACTTAAGTAACGTTACCCAAACATATCTCTAGGTTACAGGGAGACAATCCACAGCAGGAAAGAAAGTGAAAGAATAAGTATCAGTCTCTAATGTTACAGTAGATCTGTGATATTTGCATCATGACCACGTCACTGGGTCTCAGTACTGAAGTATTCTAACTTTATGGGCTCTTCTGTTTCTCATGTCTTGTTTTACTTGGTTCGTGTTGCGTCACAGTATTCATGTTTCTCTGACCCAACCTCCAAGCAGGGCCTGCTTGAAGTGCTTGAAAACTGAGCTTCTGTGAAGTTAGAGGTAGAAGTTCTTTCATAGCAAAATATGAAGCAGAAACCAGGTGGAGTGATAAAAATAATAATCTTTACTGCCAACAGATACTTGTTCAATATTTTGTAAGAGGCCTGTATTGCAGTTTGATTCCAGCTTGCCTTCTGGAGCTGTTGCTATTACACCCGTCCCGGTACCCTGAGGCTGATCCACATTCCCTAGTTCTCTTGTGGAAAGTTCACTATCTAACAGTGAAGTACTGTTGCTTGATCAATTTTAATGCTTCAGTTAAAGAAAACTTTAAGCAAATGAAATTGAGAAAATGGTGAAGGAGACAAGCTCCACACCTTTGTAGACAGATCTGGAAATTGTAGAAGCTTCAAGTCAGTGACTACAACCAGTCTGAATTCAGCATAATAAAGAGTGATTTCATGGTCTTCAGAAACATAGCAGCATTAGATTTCCTGAGAGCAAACAGAAGGAATTTAAAAAGAACTGCTGAGTTGAAAGGTTCAATCTCAATTTTCTGGCCTGGAAAAGAACTTCAGAATCTTAAAAAAATGTAATCAAGGTACAATGGAAAATGGTCACACTCAAGAAAAATAGAAGGGAAAATAGTGGAAAAAGTGATGGCTAAAAAGTGAGATTTTAAAAGTAAATTTAACTGAAATGGAAAGGATGATGCAATCAGGGAAGAGTATTCAGTCAGTGGAGCTTGAAAGAAAGAGATAAGAGGAAGAGAAAAGTAAAACAAGTCAATGTTAATCAAAGACTTTCGATTAAATGGGGAAGGATTTTATAAATACACCCGGGAACAAAAATTGCTAGGATAAGAAGGAATACCCCTAGTAAATGAGCTACTGAGTGTCTAAGCTATTGAGCTATTTTATAAGTGTCCAAACAAACAAAAAGAAAATGAAGAAAAAAATATATAATTAAGAAGTGTTGTGTAAAAGTACTTAGCAATGACAAAGAGACAGCAAGGGGATTTAAGCAAGCCTCCTATCCAGCTGCCTTAGATCAATGCCATAACCTGAAATTCAATTGAAGACCTAGAGACAGTCTGTTCTTGTGGCCTTTACTACTCCTTTCATCTGTTTTGTGCTTGGTACAATTTATTTTTCTATATCTCACAGACAATACAAAGGTATTCTTTGACCTAGCTGAGAAAAAGATAGGACTATCTTTGACAGGGATGTTTTATAATCCCTTGCTTCTTTTTAACCCTCAATCATATTTGTTTCTGTACAGGCCATGACTTTTGCACTGAAGGACATAACTGTATGGAGCATTCTGTCTGTCGAAACTTAGATGACAGAGCTGTCTGTAGCTGCCGAGATGGCTTCCGAGCCCTTCGAGAGGACAATGCCTACTGTGAAGGTAATGCCTTGTACAGATGCTTAGCTCTGCTGTATAATTACTGTGGGATGAATGTATTAATTCATAAGTTGTCAAAGGGATAGGCCTATTAGATGCAATGAATGAGATATGCAGCATATTCATCAACTAAAATAATAATCTCTCCAATTAAGTTCTTTTTTAAAAAAAATCTGATCAAAGTTGAAGTGGCAAGCTAGTGTGGCTGAGGTTTGGAATTAGAAACATGCTTTCATAGGAAAGTTGTTTGGTTTTTTTTGTTTTTTTTTTTGTTTTTTATGGTATTCAGATATTCAGGCAACCTAAAAGTCAACCATTTGAATAATATATTAGTATAGCATTTAGTTTCTCTTTTCACTGCTGCCTGTTCCCATTCTCTCTCCCCAGGAAGTAAGTAAATGCTATAGACTAGATACTACTATTGTTAATCATGTATTGTATTCATACTGAGTAAAGATTTATTATTTGAGCTGGTCTTTTGGTATCAGGGAGCAACAAGCTACTTAATCAGAAGAGAAGCTGCTATAATTCATGTCTTTACAATCTAGTGTAATCCTGTGAAAAAACCCGCCATCTTCACGCCAGCAGCAGTCCTCTGCACAATCTCATAGCTTTTGTGCTAACTGTTGCTCTTCCTCGTGAAAACCCTGATTCTGCAAACCCATAACACTAGTGTACTTTTAGGCCTTTCTCACAATAATGCTTATACATTGGCAGCAGGATGGCCTTCGACTAATAAGCAGTTCAGTTCAGATTTAGCCTTCTAAATTGAAAGTTAAGCATCTGTGAGTAGACTCAAAGGTACTCCACAGTCCCACCTAATACCTGGGCTGTTCTCCGGCAATGCACAATTAAATGGGATGAATCGAGTCTTTTATGACCGTTCCTTTGGCTGAACTCTGCAGAAGTTAATGCCTGCAGTTTACTTGAGTTAGTAGCTGCATTAACGTCAATGGGAATGCTCATCTGTAGATTCAGATTTCAGAATTCACGACTGTTTTCAGGAAAGGAGCATATAAGTAATGCAGCTTCGCAAACCTTTCTGCTTAATGTTTACGGTAAACCTTCTGGCAGAAGCCTGTTTTGAGAAATAGAACTAAAAATCATGCAGGAACAAGTCCCTTGCCCCTCATTCTGTCCCAGCATGCATCTGACATCAAGACCTGCTGTTTAGCTTGTTTTGTGTTGCAGCATCAACCACTTTTTATCCTGTAGTCCCTGGAGACTATGCTGAGGCTTAGACTGCAGATCTGCATTTCTGGGAACTCATCAGCCATTTCCCGTTTGAGGGGGTCACTAGAACAATGGAGTTATGGTGAAACCGGGTGCTTTAGAAGTTTCTTTTTTTCTGTGACTCGATTGTTACTCCACTGAATTAAAGCAGAAAAGCAAGTTATTCTTTCTCAGTGATCTCCATATCACTCAAATGAGAGTCTGTTGCTATGTGTGGAACTTGCCAGGCATGTCAAAAGCAAGAAACAAAAGAAGCTTGTTAATCAGCGTTGATGGTGAAATGTTTAGATGAGGTCACAGTAGGTTATCATATGTGAGACTGATGCATTCATTTTGTAAGTGGATATACCAGTTTCTGCAGAACCTGAATTCAGTGTGATGATTCGTTTGAGAAGATTTCTTGGCCTGATTGCTTCTGTATGGGAAAATTACCTTGTTTCTGAGTGGTAATTATCAATCTGCTTAAGCGCTTTCAAAAAACGTGCATAAGTGAGTAAGTGTTGGGACACATTATTTACATTTTAAAAAAAATCACATATTACTATGTTTGGATGCATTGAATTGTTTCTTAAAAGTGCATGTGATTTAGGGCCTGAACCAGGAACACTTGCTCACGTTGAAGATAGTGGGAGTAAGTCCCATTAGAAAGATGTGCCCATGTGAGCAAAGCTTCTGAGATTGGGTCCCTGCCAGATGAGGTTCTCCCAGCCAAGGGTGAAGGTAATTTAGCAGGCAAACCAGCCTATGCACACTTGGTACATGGGTCCAATCTTGGCCTTGGCTGGCAATCCCTGACTGAGTGTGCGGGTTGTATGCTAGAAGGAGGGGAAATAAAGTTATAGATTGAAACTTTAGGATTGTTTTTGTGAAAGCGGAGGAGAATGGGACTGAAATACTGATATTTCTTCAGACTTACACTTTTAGTATTGTATCCCTTTTTCCAACAGAAATGTCTTTTTGAGCAATGAGTTAGTTATTTCTGGAAAGAGACTCTCACCTTAATGTTAAACGATGTAATATCAAAGAGCATGATAGCAATAGCGTAACACACTTTTCAGAGTCCTGCCCCTCATCTTGAAAGGCTGTAATTGTCCCAGCCTCTCTTTCTCAGGATATCACTTTTTCACTATGCCATTATTGTGGCTTTAATTACAAGCAATGCAAAGTATAGAGATGTCAAGTTAACACAAAGCCTTTCAGTGAAGGCTTTTTGTAATGGCTGGAGTCTGTGGGTATGGTAGTATGATAGCTGTTTCTATGTTTACACTGCACAAATTTCAAAAATACTGCAAAATTGGATGTCATTGATTCTATGTTAGAGCCAAACTTCCTAAACGCAATCCTGATTTGTGCCTTGGCACTGTCAAAATCCAAAGAATAAGCAAAAGTAATGATGCTCCCATTGGCAGAACTTCTCCTTAAGGCAGAAGAAAAAAAAAAATTAAAAGCTGGTTTCAGTGTGGGTCTGGAAAAGCTGTATAAATTTCATCTGAATGATGGCAGAGTTTGAATTCCATCCTAGAAAGAACTGGTGCTTTTCTTAAGCTGGTGATGTCTCTAGATACTGTTATGGTGTATACCTTTCTGTTTTGTAATAATAATATTTGTTAATATTTATGTCACATTTAGCTTTCCCTTGGAGGACTGTTTAAAGCAATACTTAAAGAGCTGGGATTCCTTCTGTTGCGTGCTGTAAGCCTTATTCCAAATACTCTGAAATGAACCTGCCTCAGGTTATTACGTAGTTTGAGATACCTTGTGGGCAGGTTGGATATGGATTATGCTGTGCTGCCTAGGTGTGGGTGCTTTTGAATATAGCATCCTTGGTGCATAGCCTACCTAATACCAATGTTTCACAAAAACACATGTTCTGATGAAGTGTGTACTTCTTCCCAAAGTAACACTTGCAGTGCTTTCAAACTGATGATTGCCCTCCAGGATATATTTCAAATAGTGTTCAATACCCACTATATTTGTGGTGGTGGAGTTATGATGAAAAAATTTCAAAGTTTGTGACTTTTGGCTATCAAGATATTCTAATGCATCTAGAGGAGTGAAATATACCCATATTTCAAATAAGATGAGTTTGCAAATAGTCATAAAATCATAGAATCATTTAGGTTGGAAAAGACCTCTAGGATCATCAAGTCCAACCTTTGTCCAGCATCTCCCTGAGCCCTAGACCATATCTCGAAGTGCCACATCGGTTTTTTAACACGTCAAGGGATGGTGACTCCACAACTTCCCTGGGCAGCCTGTTCCAATGGCTACTCACTCTTTCAGTAAAGAACTTCTTCCTAATATCCAATCTAAACCTCCCCTGGTGCAGCTTGAGGCCATTACCTCTTGTCCTGTCATTAGTTACCTGGGAGAAGTGACCAACACCAGCCTCACTACAACCTCCTTTTAGGTAGTAAAGCCACTGGTGGCAGCATTAGGTGTTCTTCTCAGATCCTTGAATGTAAGCTGTTATCATACAGCACTGTCACACATTTTTGGCTGTCCTCAAAAGATGTGTTTGGGGAGGAGGTGTTCCTTGTACCCTTTGGAGAGTGCACTTGGAAGGATTGCTTGAAGTCTGATTTTCTGATTTAATAGTAGTGCGCAACTGTCTCTGTGCAAAATCTGATTTCACTTCAGAAGTGTTGCCAAGGATTGCTGATTAAATGGAGAGGAGAGTAGGCTCAAGAAAAATGATGGGAAAATGCAGTAATCTTTTATAAGCAGCAAAGCTGAACATGATCTTAGAAAAACAGATTCTTTCTTTCTTTATCAAGATGATTTTGCCTGAAGCAGAGGCTGTTTTGCATCATGTACTGACTTGGACCAGGATGAAGTTAATTTTCTTTGTAGCAGCCTATACGGTTCTGTGTTTTAGATCTGTGACGAGACAGCGTTGATAACACAGGGATGTTTTAGCTATTGCTGAACAGTGCTTAACAGTGTTAAGGCCATCTCTGTTTCTCACTTCCCTCAAGTGAGTAGGCTGGAGGTGGGCAAGAGGTTGGGAAGGGACACAGCAGGACAGCTGAACCCAGCTGACCAAAGGGATATCCCAGACGATATGCTCAGCAGTAAAAATAGGGGTACTCTTTCTGAGGTGGCTGTTGCTCAAAGACTGGCTGGGCATCAATCTGCTGGTGGGGGCTGGAGAGCTAATGCCTTTGAATCACGTTTTTTCCCCTTTTGCCTCTTCACTTGTTAAATGGTCTGTATCTCAAACCATGAGTTTTTCTCACTTTTGCTCTTTTGAGTCTCTTCTTCCATCCCACTGGAGAGGGAAGCAAGTGAGTGGCTGACAGGTGCTGAATTGCTAAACAGGGTCAGCCCTCCACACATTACAAATTTACCTTATGGATGTGTGGACCATAATGTTTGTGATCTTTGGGATGGTACTAGTTGCATTAGTTGTACTAAGCTAACTTATCTTAAGAAATTTTTCTGAAAACATTTTCCATTTTTATACTAATTTATCTTTCTTTTTCTTCAGTAACTCTCCTAGTTTCTCTGCTGTTGCAATATTTGTCCCAGTTTAAAGTGTAGCAGCTGAAATGAGACCAAAGACTGAGTGACTTTGTCTACATTTGAGAATTGCATCAGCTTCACTGATGATTGTCCCTTGAGGGGAGATAGTCTTCAGCTTAGAAATCTGCCTTTGAATAAGCTGTCTTGAGTCCTCCTCAGTGGAGGGAAGCAAGCAGTCTTAGAGGATGAATTGTCTCTTTCCAGAGAGACATCTGAAGCGTGATGGAAGCACCACTTGGTTGGACCTCATCAAGTTTCTCTTAGCTCAGAGTTGTTGTCACATTCTGCTTTGAAAGATTTACTGATTTATCACTCTGTTTGGATAAAAATAGTAATATTTTATTCAACCTTCTTCCCCAACAACAAAAACAGTACACTTTATCACTTACCTAATTAGTACAATCTGTTGTTAATCTTACTGTTGATCTTGTTGCTTTTTACTACTGGATTACAAAAATAAAGTACATTTTCAGAATGAGCCTGATTTGTACAGATTGCAGGGAAGAGGAGAAATCTTACAAAAGATAAAAAGTATTAATCAGTTTGAAGTAGGATACATGTTACATCACATTGGTTAAGTATGGAAATCAACAATGCATTTCTCCTTTAAACAAGTGTAATATTGAGAAGAGTTAAGTAAGATAGAGACCTTTTTAACAGAGATAAATCCCAGAGTATTAAAATACATTCTATGAAGTCCTCTGGGGCTTTAATAATCAGTACTGGGCTATTTGCTAGCATGCTGTCTTCGTGTGGTATGCACCATATTTTTTATGGTGAAAGTCCTACTTAGAAGCTCTGAAGTATTGTTATTTTTGTGAAATGGAGAAGGTTCTCCAAGCTTCTGTCTTCATACATTCTTTTTGTAAGTGAGATGTGGCAATATTATCACATACAGCTAAGAAATAAAGATTTCCATCTCCATCTACTGACAGTGTTTGAGTCATTACCTTGTCATTTTGGGTTGGGTAGGAAAACCAATCAAGCAGCAAGAAAAACTTTCACTCCAGGAAGGCAGAATGTTATTTCCAAATATCTATTAAAAAGTAATTAAACGTTATTAATATTAAAATTAAACATTAATATTAAACAGTATTAATATATTATCAATTATTAATATTTTTTTTCTCAGCAAAGGCAGTATCAGCTTATTTCCATCATGTTACTGAGAAATCTAAATACGAAGAATGATCAGGGCAGTTTTAGTGTTTCAGAGTGGGCCAAATCCTTCTTTTCTGACATGGGTCTTATTCAGAAAGACAATAAAGCATATTCCTAACTGAAAGCGTACAAGTAGTATCCCTGACACCAATTCATAAAGTGTGGTGCATACAGGGGTACAGATAGTCCCAGTGCCTGTAGTTTGTACATGCACAAATTGCAGGATGTAATTCAGTGTTACTTGATTTAATTACTTCTACGGGAACTATGTCCAGACTGATCCTATCATCCACTCATAGCCAGGACTGACAGTGATGCTCCTATGGTAAAAAAAAAGCTGAAGCTAATCATATAAAGGGAGCTTCTTGGAAATTGTTTTAAACTCCTCTGTGCTACCAGTATGTGATAAGGAGATGCTTTAATGTACTGAGAGCAGCCCTTTTCCACCAGCAATAAAAGCATGTTGCATTTTATTTTCAAATGAGAAATTAAGGTGAATGTTTTCATACAGATTACTTAAATCTGCAACCTCAAATCAAAAGAGTAAAGCAACTAAAGCCTTAAATTTGTTCATGTTATCCTTTCTTTGCAATCCGCATTCGTAGCTGGGAGGTGGCTACTGAAAGAATTAGATGCGGTCACTATGCTGAAAAGTACCTGCAGCCAGCTGGTTGGTTTTCCTTTGTAACTTTTAAAACCTCAGGCTAAAAGCACAACACATTTTAGGATCTGTAGGGGCTGGATCCCCAAGAGCTCTAACAAATGCACAGACATACCTGGCGTTAAACCAAACTGAATTTAAGATAAATATTCATTCATAAAATATACAGAGCAATAGCAGTTACAGTAATTATATGTTGTACTTTAACTCATGTGGCATTAAGAGACAGCCGATAGCGTCACTCATTTCTGTAAAATATGCAGTAAGCTACTGGATAGCTTGTGGGAATATGCTATATCCTTTAGACCCTACCTAAAGCCCAAATACAGTCTAACCCACATGCAGGGGTCTTACCACAACTTAGAGGTAGTATCCAGTTATACGTGCATCTGTCTTCCAACGAGGAGTTTTAAAAGACACACATGTGCAGTACAATCTGGGCTGTCTCTTCCTGAGAAGAATGAATTTGTAGTTTCTGTATAAAAATAGTAATGCTCCTTATTTCCCTTTTAAAATAGAGGAAAACAGAGACACTAACAGTGGCAAGTATTTCTAAGTTCTTGACATTCACAGTTCAAAATGATAAGAAGCTGTCATACTTCCAAAAAAAAAAAAGAAGATTATTTTGCAATTCAGATTTAAAGACCTATTTCTAATGAGTGCAGTACTGAAGGGGGATGGATCATGAACTAGAGTCTCAGTAAGGTGTTCTGATTTTTATAGTTTGCTAATTAATCATATACAACATCCTTTTTTCTCAGTGTGCCATTATATCAGACTAGTTATTTGTTGCCTAAGGAAAGGCTCCCCAGGATGCTTTAATGTCTGACAGATAAGTCTATATAATTGTATACATGTATACACTATCATATGAATTAATTATAAGATATTAAATAGTAAGAAGATGCGGTTCGCCAACTAAAACATTACATTATGGCAGATGATATTTGCTTTCAAAAATTTCTTGTGTGATATATATTTTTCAAAATACATAATGTATGTGGAGTCCAGTGATGTTTTCATGAGACTGAGATGGAGATTTCATTTTCTTCCAAGAGTCTTACTTGCCCAGGTTGCTGTTGAACAGTGTCCCATGCTGCGTGTTTAACAGAGACAGTTTTATCTCAAGTCTGTCTTCCTTCCCAAAAACTGGGCCAAGTTGAAATAATAACAACTCTTTGTACTGTTAAAAATGATATTTCTGAAATTTATAATGTTGTGTTTTGTCTTTTTAAAGCTATATAGAGCTTCTGTCAAGGAGAGTAGGCCTTGAATGACTGCTTTTATGTTTCTGTCCTACTAGCGCTCTCTCAGGCTGCAGGAGCTGGACAGAGAAATTATGAACTTGAGCAAAAATTAGAGATTTAAAATAATGTGAAGGGAAAGCACCAAGATGTGTACAGTGTATGTATATGTTACCTGTGCAGTTTAGTTACAGGCAAGGAAAGAACACACCTTGTGTGAAGATCCAATAAGTAGAATTTATTTTTAGTTTAACTGACACTTTAGCAATCTAGTCAAGATACAACAATCTCTTATTAGTTCAGTTACAGCAGTGCTTACACTTATAATCCAACTCACCCAGTTTCTCTTAAGGTTCATTAATAATTCAACAAAAATCAATAGACACAAGTAGCTCCCCATTTCCTCTTACTAATCTTATGCATTGCTACAGTGAGTTGTTAGTGGCCCAGGTTCTCTGCTGGGAGCAGCATGGTGGAGATGGTCGAAGGTTATTTTATTTTTTTCCTTGGTCTTTGTGTACTTTGTGAGGTTACTTTTGTATATTTTATCTCAATATGTGGGATGTGTTCTTGTAGTTGGCTCAACTAGCAGAGAGGCTCAAGATTTGCAGGAATGGTAGGAAAATTATGCCCTTACTCTTAGCAGTGCAGCCCTCAGGTCAGGATGGAGGTTTATTGATGAAGTTGTGTAGGAGAGGTGCGAAAGCATTACCCTTTTCAACAGGTAAATGTAGGGCTTCACATTTATGGGCTGTGAAGACAGAACCTTTCATTAACGCAAAAAAAAATGGTTTTTTGTTTGTTTTGGTTTTAAATTGTAGGTCTAATCTACTCTGCTCTTGTTTTCAGGGTAATTTTTTACATGCTTATGCAATATATTTTTTATAAAGGTTTTATGCTCCTGTTCAATCTCTTTCTAGGCAGTTAGTATTATTTGTTGTAAAAATCCTGCCAGAGCATCTTCCTGCCCACCATATGCCTCCTGTAAGTGTGACCAGGGAGGTCACTGATGCTTAGATACCATTGAGTTTTAAAGGAAATGACTGGAGACAGAACACTATCCATAAAGGATCCTCAGTACTGGAAATAGCCTTTTCTCTTTAAGCCCAGATTTACTGACTTAGTACCAGACTCATTTGTTCTGGCAGGCTTTTGTGGTGGGTAAAGGCAATGATGGATAGTGAGGCCTAAAGAGAGGCTTAGTTTGTTAGCGTGAGGCTTTGGTCAACAATGATTTATAGATTGCAGGTCAAGTTCTTTTCCTATTAGTGGGATTGTAAAACATAACTGGGAATTTCACTCTGGGGAAGCAAACTCATCAGGGTACAGGAGGAAGGGATACTGGGGAACTTTTCCTGGGTTATATATTTTGCATAAATTTTGTTTGAGTGCTTCAGGGGATAAAAACCGGCATTTTTTTCAGTTTTGATGTTTTTGCAAGTATAAATAAATCATTGAAGTGGAGATTCAAAACACTTTTTCACTAACCAATTTTCCCAGAGATGCCTCTTTTATCTGTTCCACCGGGAATAGAGCAGGTTGATGATCTCCATGACTACATTGTTGTCAGTACATCACAGCTGGTGGTTCAGTATCACATCACAGACTTCAAGCACACAAGTCTTTATTGTTGAACGTGTAGAGCCATTGGAGTGGTGCATTCATCCTATTGAACTGACTTCAGCATCTTACTGGCTAAACAGCAAGACATTAAAGTGCATTAATATGCTAACTAGGCTTTTTGGCAGGGGAAAATTAAGATAAATGTTCTAGGCTTTCTTAGATCTTAAAATGCATCAGGTTTTCTGTTGTACTTAGTGCATTTGTATCTAAAGGTGAATAAAAGGCTACACCAGTGTTTCAACCAGTAAGCAGGATGAAAAGGCTTTTATTTTGGCAGCTTTGGAAGAGAACAGATGTTGGGCTCTTTCCCTGCCCCAGTTCAGCCTTCTTTGATCTGTAATACCTTAACTTTATGTATACAAAGCTTGCATATGGAGTGCTAAACGGGGAATGGAATCACAGGTTTTTTAGCATGGTCAGTCTGTGACTAGTTGTCATCTGACTGTTACTTTACACTTTTTGTATTGTTTGTCTTTTATGTCCAGAGGCAATGTAATTTAGTGGTAAAGTTGCAAACTGTTTGTAGAAGTAGTTTATCAGCTGTGCATCCATGGTGTAGAGTAATGGAGTTTTGACACTTGATTAGGGATTTTAGGTACCAATTCAATATGATAATGCGATAGTAGCAAAAATATCACTTTTATTTCCTTTGCATTCTAACGGTCTGGGTGGGAAAGAGTTTTGTTTTCAAGTGACCATTCACAAAATGTGGACAATATCTTTATAAAATCAGTTTGGAAAAAAAAATCAGATTTGTTTTGAAATAAAGGCAATTATAAATAAAAAACTTTGAAAAACTCAGTATGTGGTATGCTGGCAAAATGAAAGCTTTTATTTAGAACAATTCTAAATTAAGAGTTTTGAAGCGAAGTAGTTATGGCTTTTAAGTTTTTCACTGCAAAAGGAAAACCATTAGCATTTTGGGTCTCTTGTGGCTATTTACTTGCCAAAACAATCATTAATACAGTTTTCAGAAAGTTCTGTTCAATGCTTTTGAGACTTTAGCTCTTTAAGTAGAATTTTCTGAGGGTGCCAAAGCCGACTCTGAGGCAGTCTGTTGATGCCAAGAACATAAGGCCTCTGATTACTTGAAGACTGATGTTGTTACTTAAATACAAATCAACACCGTTAATTTAATATGGAGTTGTGAACTGGAATTATGAAAGACACAAGTTGCATCATTTTGGTAGTAGCTAAGGCATATGTTGTAACTGATGGCTGGGTTTGTGAACTGCACAATTATGTTTCTGCAGAGCAGCTGTACATCAAGAGATCTGTGCCATTTTCCACTTTCCATGCAAAACCAGCTGCTTCTGTTGTAGTGTTGTGATAGCTTCACTTTTTTTTTTCTTTGCTTCCTTAGATGACTTTCACAAAATGTACTTTGAGCTTTAGTATATTCACTGTGCTCACTGTAAATACTTATATTTTTTTGTGTATGTATGTACATGAAAACTTCGAAATTAGCTTTTGCAAACCACCACTGTAGTAGAGCTATGATTCTTCCATGCCTGCAGAGCTTACAGGGAAAGGAAGGGAAATAAACTAGCCGTAAAACTCTTAGTAACTGAATTTGTGCAATGCAGGCTGGGCTCACCACCCTGAGCTTTCACAGCGGACACCTTTATGGTTTGTAGCCAACTGCCCTCAGCTTTTCCAGCAGAATCCAGCAGAACAGTTGCACTGGGCTGACAGACTAGGGAAAACAGAATTTTTTTTCAGAACTGAATGGAATGAGGAAATGGCTACAGCATTGCTAGTACTCAGTGTGTTGCATTGTTTTCTTATGAAAGGCAAATTTTCTTCTGGGAATGTAGAAGGAAAAAAAAGCAAGCAATGAGTGCAACTGCTAAGTAGCTACAGATTTAAAGACATTGGGAAGAGAGGAAGAATTGGGAGATAAGCATACAACTGAAACAGAAGTAAAATACAGAAGTTAATGCTTTTGATATTTAGCATCACAGCATTAAGAAGTCAACCCTGATTTGAGTTTATATATCCAATCTACTGTTTCGAATGATCATCAGATTCTAGAACACAACACCGTTTTCCATCCAGAGATCTTATTTTCAACTCTGAAATTTGTAAACATCATTGCAGGAAATCAAAACTGATGAGCAAGGAAAAAACCCAAGCCAATAATCCACCATTTTGATTTTTAACATATTTCTGTAACAAGGTTCGGTGGCGCATTGCATGACAATACAACTAGATGTACAGAGCATCTCAGTAATGCTGTCTTTATTATTAGCATTACAGGAAAAGTGTACTACTACGTGCTTCCAAATTAATATAGCATTTCTTCTTTTTGGCATAATAACAGTATGCAGAAGTTTATTTGTTATTTGTGGTGCTGTCTCTGTCTTCCTATTGAAGTATAACCTGCTGTGAGAAGTACGTCTAATTTTGCAAGCCAAGGGAGTACCAAAACCAATCAGATTTTGAAGTTCATGCCTACAGTGATTTATGTCCGGAGTTTACTTTAGCACTTTGTACTGCAGCAGGTATTCCACCCCAACAAGTATTTTATCAAGTTGCAATTTTTTCTGCCAGAGCAAGTCTTTATATGAATCAGATTCCTTCAAGTTCCTTTCAGATACGCTGTGTATATATGTATCTATATACATATGCATGTAGATATGTATCGATATGTGTTATATATTAAAATTATTGATTAGCTACTTCATAGTTCTAAGTTTCAGTGTCTTTTCAGATCTTACCATGTTCCTTATAGTTTCTTCCCAAGCAACAATACGTGTTAGATCAAAGGCATATCGTTTACGTATAGTAGGAAGTTTGTATACTGTTGACTACAGCAACTGTATAGGTACAGTGATGGATGATATTGCAGTGCTGAGGCAGTTGGTCTGCTCTTTGGGACCCCAGTTATTTTTTTTGTTCTTATTTAAATCATAGGAATAACATCATAGGCACTTCAAAAGGAAAGATATAAGCCAGTGTAATCGTCTTTGTAACTCCAGTAACAGCTGTTCTCAGAAAGCTCATGCTGCTTCTTGTTTGAACACTTTGAGCAGTTTTTTTTAAAGGAGAAACCAAAAAAATTCAAAGTGCATTGCTGTTCAAGTAACTTCTTAGTCTAAGCCACTACTGATGGAAGTGAATAGGGGTATATTGAGAGATGGCAAAGAACACTGCTGAATTTGACTCCTGTTCCTCTTTGCCTTATTCACAGATATTGATGAGTGTGCTGAAGGACGGCACTACTGTCGTGAGAATACGATGTGCGTAAATACACCAGGATCCTTTATGTGTATCTGCAAAACTGGATATATACGCATTGATGATTATTCGTGCACAGGTAAGAGCTGTATATTTGTGAAAGGAAATAACAGGATGATGGTATTTAGGAGCGCTGATATGATTGTTCTAAAGTTAATCTTTGTGAGAGTCACAAAACATCTACATGAAATGTTAAAAAGAGTAAACAAAATAACTACAAGGATACAATGCAGAAAAGCTAATGCCTTTTACAGTTATGTGTATGTTTTGTCATTTGCCTGAAATTGTAAGGTAGCCTAGACTGTGGCACATTCAGTGAGGAAAAATGTGTGTGAACAAAGTGATACCACTATTTTTTTGTGTGCAGGAGAGCCCATTAGCATTAGCTCTTTCTATAAGAGGATATTTGTTCAGTAAAACTTTCTTGGAGTTCGTATTTGCTTGCCTAAACATGCACAGCACTCAGGGACATTGTTTTGAAACCAAATATGTGTGATTTTTGTGCTTACTGTCTTAACCTGTACTTGACGTTCCTCCCACATACACTGACAAGCACTATTTTACTGCAGTAAACCCAGTTCTTGAAGGACCAAGTTACTGGCTGCTTGCAGCAGATCCTTTCTGAAGCAACGGTATGCTTCTGATCACTCTCTCATGTTTCCCACACTCTCAGCTAAGTAAAACGAGTTTTTCACTGGGTGTGAATGTTGGGATTATTTTAGGACTGACTTTAACTAAATCACTGTGATACTTTTTCTACTTTGCTTCACTTAACTTGTTGTTCTGATTGAACTCTGCAAACAGTAAACTGTTGCAAACAACTTCACAGGGGCATTTGGTGCCTATAAATATAATAAAGGTATTTCTTGGTATGCCACACGTATTCCTCTTATTTGTGGAAATGTACTGTTGTGGAATTCAGTGTAGTTCAAGAGCTTTGGACAGTCAAACTGGTGTAAAACTTGGTGGAAATTCATTACAGATCTCGCATTCCAAGCTGAGTTTGGCTCCACATTTGTAAATAATAATTTTCTGCGAAATCAATCTGATGGGTGACAAAATGAGAGTGATTTCTTTTCCACCTTTCTCTTGTTGAAGCTGGGAAAGGTTAATGCAAAAGGAAGTAAAGTAGATCAGATAGTTTTGTAAGATTTTGAATCTTAAGACTCACTAGGCCAGATGAAGTGTAAGTCAAATTACAAAGATGCAGTGCCTGTTGTGTGGTAGAATTTCCACAAATGGCAACCTAACATCATTAAGAGTATTTGTCACAAAATAACTGCATTTTTTTTCTGATTTCCCAACTAATGTGAGCACCTCCAGTGGAGGCACTGGTTAGTTACTGAAGTATGTAGACTTATGAGACTGTTTGTGACATTTCCACCAAACAACTTGTGAGTGAAAGGTTAATTATATTTCAAAAGCTGAAGGAAACACAGGAAATATTTAAAGTCATGTACTTTGATCAGCAAATGACATTTTTTGCTTGTTTAATCTAGAAGAGTGACATTGAGAACATTTACATTATACCACTGTATTGGAGTTGGTGGCAAGTGTTACCTATTTATACATGAGACTGCTATAGGTTTTTTCACCCCTCAGCATATTCTTTACTTTTTTGCTGTTTTTGCCATCTGTTAAAGCTCCTGATTTTGGAGACTTTCATGTGCACCCATTTGCCCAGACACAAATTGTAAGAGGTAAAGGGAACACAGGTAGGGAAGGTATGTTGCTGCGGCTTTAATATGGAATCTATGGATGTTTTAAACTACTAGATTGCTTGGCACTGTCTCTTCCAAAGAAACTTGCTCTGTTCTGAGAACCAGCAAAATCTCGGAGTAGTAGAAACACTGAACATGTTTACAGGACATTGCTGAAAGATGTGCGTGTTAATAAATCAGTGCCAAATAACAGTGGGAAGGAGTTTTTGATGCTAATGACAGTAGATCGCTGTCCTGCAGGCAGACCAACAGGTTCAGTCTAGGCTGTTTTGCCTGTGTATAGCTGACTTTTCATAAGCATGGTTTTCTCTCACAGCATACTGCAGTATTTTAAAGCAAGTAGTTTAATGTCTTTTTCTCGTTTGCTTGTTTGTTTGTTTTTAATTTAAGTGAAGCCTTAATGGCATTCAGCTAAACAAATGATATCTAGGCCTTGAGGAGGAAAAATATTTTCCAAATACATTTTGTTTAGAGAATCAAGGCAGTAAGGTGTGCCAGGGATCTCAACCTGTCTCAGCCAACCTTGCATTGCTCTATTTAAGTCCATCAATTTGATCTGCCTTTTATGACTGTAGAAAGCAGCAATAGAAAACTTTGCACTTGGAGAATCGAGATACCAACTTGTCCATGCCCAGCACACTTCACTGTGCATCACAAGCTCATGGCACATTCACTGTAGCTGGGAATTACTTTGGTTAAGCTCAATTTTATTGTCATGACAGTGCTAGTTCTTGAAGTTAAGGACATAAACCAAGCCTTTTTATCTGGCAGGAAAGCAGGACAATAAGGAGAAAAGCAATCATAACAGACCAAAGAGGCAGAGCTCTGCAAATTAAGAGGATATATTTGAAAGGTATATTTGAAAGGTTTTGTGAAGAGTATCCTGTTTAACTTGGCATATCTGTGAAATAAGACTGTGCACTGTCCTTAACAGAATTTTCTGGATCTTCCATATTTCTTCTTTGTTCAGTAATCAGATTTATTGTAGATACTCCACAGAATAGTTGATATATTCCATAGTCCCTAAAAAGACTGGTGTTCACATCTGGCAAAAATGAAAAATGGGAAAGGTGTCTGTAAAAGAAATGGTATTTTAAAACCAATTCAAACACTGATGTACAAAATATATTTACATTCATACCATTGAATAGTCTCTATTCTCTGTAATTCATGCAAAAAAAAGGATATTATAGGACATAAATTCTGCATTGCTCTTTCCTATTTTCCTCAAGATAGCTGGAAGAACCAGCTGTGATAGCATCAATTGTCAGCTACTGCAGAAGGGTATTATAAAGATGCCCCTTGCCAACTACTCATGAGAGCTGTGATGCAGAAGCCTCACAGACATCTCTTGTGTACAAAGACAATGCTGAGTATTTTAGGGGCACCTTGGTACTGCAAGCATAGTACCAAAAACCGCCAAAGGCTTAAGGACTTACACTGATGTCGTTCTATAGTATGCAATTCTGTTAAAATCTCTTGGTGCTTGTGCACAGAGAATCTGTGCACAGATGTTTGTTTTTTCTCTTTTTCTGTGCACACTTTGTTTTTTTGCCAATGTTTGCAACTAAATTTAGCCATTCAGCCTTCTTTTGCTTTCTGCAAAATTTGAAGTGCTTGGCAAGTCTCTATTTGCCTCCTTGGCGATTCTGGGTTTAACTTGCAAGCTGAAGTATCAATGAAATTGAATAGGAGGCAGATTTTTAATCCAGTTCAGGAATAGCAAGAATATGGCAAACAAGTGACAACTGACCCTGTGTGTTACTAAATGTTACATTTTAAAAATACTTTTCAGGTCACACTGTTCCTTGTAATGCTGTGTAATTGAATCCAGTTATGGAACCGTAGCTGTGCATAAAAGAGCTACTTACTGTAAGCTGGACCAGAAGCTCTGGTAGCACATCCTTGGGAACGTTACTAAGCAGGAAGAAAATGTTCTGTAGCTTGGCATTAATATCTCATTGTTTGCACAGGATAGCTGAAGCACAGGAAGATGATGTTGAAAAATTATACCTGAACCTTGATTAGGCTGGTTATGATGTGAGTGATGTCCCCAAAGCTTGCTGGCAGACTAACGTGAAATACCTTATTGTTCCATTCTACGGACACATATATAATTTAGCAGTCATTGATCAAAATAGAAAAGAGACATAAAATCAACGACATTGAAGGGTTTTTCTCCTGTAAGAGACATTTGAAAAGAAATCTGTGCTATTTATCTCTGTCAAGAGTCCTGGGCACAAAAGACTGATTTAGATAGCATGTAGCTGCTTCCAGAACAGCTCCAGTCTCTTTCTTCCTGGCATGTTTATTGCAAATTTTACAATAGATCTGAATTACATTTAGATTTTTACAACAAAGGATATAATGAAGACATCAATTTCAGGTTTTATTTGTATTCATCTTGGAAGCAAGATTCACAGGGTTAGACTTACTTAGTCACAACCATGTTTACACAGAAATCTGTTGTTCGTGACTGATCTTATGTACAGAAATCAATCATAGCTGTGAGAGGGGGAGATGAGTCCTAAGCTGCAGTCATATGCCAAATGGGTGCACAAACTGCAAGTTAAAGGCATGAAAAATATGCCCTGAGCTACCATGCTTTCCCTACGTTGGTGTTGTCTCACTCCCCTACCACTTTGCTTCACAGAACCTGAAATGTAATGGTATTGTCTTGGGGAAAATAAGGCAGAAAATGGCATGAGTCTATTCTGGGTAGCAATATGCTGCACCATCACTGTTACATATGATTAAATCTGAATGCCTTAGTATTTTCTAGAATAGTAGCACTTATATCTTTAACTCTCCCTGGGATTACAAAAATGCATGGGCTGTTTTCTTGGCTGGAGAAAAGAGAGTTTTCCTTCTACAAACAAGGATGCAGCCAGTGTCAGCTCCAGTCTTTCAGGCTGCTGTGTAATCCACAGCTGATAGCAGTGCTCTGAGCAGCACAATACATATCCTTTCATGCACCTTTTTTTTTTTTTAATGGAAAAGGAAGAAGTTAGGAAATGAGAGATGAGAGCTCTCTCTTTTTTACACTTGGCTCTAACAGTGAGGAGTTCTGACTAGCCACAGTGGATGGTTAATCACATTTAGTTTGAACGCATGTCTTTATTTTCCTGCCTTGGGACCACTCATCTAGCTAAGCAACCCATCAAAAATGGAACGGAAGAAAGAAGGCCCTGTGAGATTTAGTGCATCCTCCCTAGATCTTATTAAGGCAGTGGAAGTTGCATGCTGTGGCTGGGAGAAGCCGTAGATTTTCTGAGCCCTAGATGATTTTTAAGGCTCTGTTTCTGTGCAATCTCATGGGCCAGCTTCTCTTGATTTTTTTCTGCTTTCCAGTTAGCATAAAAGGGAGAAGTGCCTCTGATGGAAGTGCTGATGGTGTGCTCAGCCTCTCCTGTGTGTGGGAGTCCCCAGCGTGTGTGGGGAAGATAACGCAACTGATGTTACTCTCCTAGAAAATTCCTCTCCAGGGGCTGTTTCATGTTTCATGCTTAGGGGTACTGGAGAGGGAGGTGTTGGGGCTCTACTTGAGTACCCTAGGATGGTATCTTCAGTTGACTCTCTTTGTACATGTGGGCTGGGTAAGATGATAAATGACTGAATATAAGATGGACATATGAAGTATGGACTGGGTTAGTATATAACCCAGACTATTTAAATTAATGTTTGTACATGCTGTCATTTATGGGGTTTACTGAATTATCTATTACATGGTTCTTGGGGTTTGTTGGTTTTTTTTGAGAGAAGGGAGTGATCTGTAACTTTGTACCCTGACACCAGTGAGGTTTTACAATTGCACTGTACTTTGACAGGAAATATATGTACATTTTTAACTGATTATTTATTAAAAGTATATCAGACATTGCAAATTGTGGCCTACTTCTTCCAAGCATGGTCCAGCCATGTGAGCAGCCATATCCACCCCTGCAGCCTTGCTGAGCTGTGTAGGACTGCTCCTGTGGAGCTAGGTGCTCATGTACATGTTTTAAGGGTGTCCAGACCTTGTAACTTTTGTTCATAACCATTTTGCTAAAGCCATTCCAGACAATATTGTCTTGCATTTTCATTTTCACTTAAGCCAAGTTATACTGATTCTTTGCTACTGCTTGCTTTTAGAGAGAAATAACTTAGAAGCCAAAGGAGATGGTGAAATAGTTGGAGATTCTAAGTCTGTAAGGCTGTTATTGTGCATTACAGCCTGGTACCATCAAGTTTGTGCTCCTGGGTTTGTTTTCTGACTTCTAAAGAAAATTGTGAAGGATTTTATATAACTACCATGGTTGTGATGGGAACATTTGCAGGGTTTGCTCTTGAGAGCCTAAGTAGATAGAAGGGATGAAGTGCTTCTTTAGGAATAAAAGGACTGAGTGGAATAGGTGAATGCCTTCAGTCTTTGAGCTTTTTGACTTGTCTATATGGAAGGTTTACTGAAGGCAATGAAAGATTTATTGAACTCACTGGTCTTTAACTAGATGTATCCAACTGGACCTTACTAGGTCTCCTGTCTCCTCCACCCCAGCCTATCTAAGTCTTTGTAAGTCTCAGTGATTTGTCTAAAACATTCTTCTGAAAATGGTGTCAATGTATTCAGCAGCATTTAATATTTTTCTGCAATAGCCTCTCACAATAAACTGAAGTCTAATAATTGTTTCCTCATTAATTACCAAGAGGCATGGCCGTAGCAGGTTGAGTGACACCTGAAATTTTAATTCTTTGGAATATTCGCAGCTCTGCATATTTTTCAAATCAAATTAATTCACAAATCTGTTGCAAATTGGAAAGAATTCCAAAACCAACATTAAAATAATTAAAGGTCTGGGGAGATTGACTTGACATATGGGAAAGATTTAAGGAGAAAACTACACATTTAGTTGTATAATGATGATGAATGTGCAAAAAGTAGGAATTATGATAGCAATAATACTAATTAATAATTACTTGGGGGATTTCAATAGTAAAGGGAAAATATAGGGGAAAGCCTGCATCACTGCAGTCAGTGGCCATTACTTTTTGACATTAGTTTTTCACATCTGACCCACATTCTTTGACCTTTAATGATACTGTGGTATGACTGAAATAAATTCACCTTTACATAATTCATAAAAACCAGATTTTCCCATTTAGCCTGTTTGCCTCTCATGCATCTGATACTCTCTCACCTATTTTTTTGCCTTTTTTTGCCCTGTGCAGCCATTACTGTTTTCTCACTTCAGTTTTCTGACAGGCCACATCATAGTGATTTATTTTACATTTGCTTTGCCCACAGCAATCAAACTTGTGTCCTTCCTAAGCCCTCCTGATTGGTTCTGTTCTTGTAGCTAACTGTGGCTTATAAACAACCTATGCATCTGTGTGGATTTCAGCAAATTCCACTGGCAATATCCCCACTTAAAAATGATACCTGTTGGTTTGGTATTTTGCTAAGTATTGATACGTGGTGGCATTTTTTAGTGTCTATTTGTGTATATGTGTATGAAGAAGGATTTTAAATAAATATGTCCATAATACTTCTATATCCATGCTGGTGCTGGGTCAGGAGATGGTGATCTAATGATGTTATCCAGGGAGTGGGAGATTGTTTTCTTTCAGAACTGCCAAACTTCTTCCATTGCTTAGGAACATGAAGTGTTAAAAGTATTGTTATAGTCTTCAGCAGAAACCTCAGAAGTTACCTTTAGAGGCTTCATTCTTTTCTCTCCCCGTCTTTGGAAGTCTCAGTATTAGTTGCTTACATCTTATTTTAAAAAATCTGCTGATATCTTATCAGCCAGGAAACGAACTCACATCTGGGTTTGTTTGATATAGCGTATAGCCAAAGCTTGGGTCTTGCCCCCTTTTCCTTCATTAATGCTTTGTTTACAATGTAAGTCTTCTGAGGATGCTTATGGGGAAAAAGAGGCAGCATCTTTGCAATGCTAAAGCAGCCCATCCTTATTCCCAGAACACAGATGCCCCCAGTATGAGAACCACCAGTTTGATATCTGAATGGACTTGAAATGCCAGTAACAGGGACCTGCGATTTTGTTGAAATAACACAGCTCATATCAGGAGCTAAGATCCCTATATTATCAGGTGTTTTGCTGGCTGCCCAGTGGTTACCCTCTGCTTCTTGCGAGATATAGCTACTTTTGATGGGGGGATACACTCCCTGTCATATGTCTTTTTTTTATTAATATAGTACTCTGACACACTTTGGATGAATGATTCTTCTTGGCACCTAGAAACTCCAGTTCATGAAAGTGCATCTGCCTGTGGGCTTCTGAGCAGATTTCACTGGTTTATTTTTGACTTGTAAATCCATCAATTGTTTGGGACATCAACAGTCTGAGAAATCTCCTCTTTTCCCTATACTGTGTAGTAGAAGTGACATTTAATGGCAGGGATAGTTGAGAAAAAGTTTCATTGCATTGCTTGTAAGGATGCTGAAAGTAAAATCCATCCTTAATCTCTAGGGCACAGGCCAGGTAAGATTCTAGACTGGCAATGCCTTCCTTTCAGATGTTCAGGAAAAGTTCATTGATGGGTCCTGATGTGGAGGAGGAAATGGGCTTGCATGAATGTGCATTGGTAGGATTCCAGCTAGCTGTGAAGTGTGGGTATTTCACAATGTCATGTATTACTAGTTATTTTTGTTCCAACCATACATTTCAGTTCCCACAAATGAATTATGAGAATGGAAAGAGAATGCCTCTCTTTATTTACAATTAATAATAAAATCTAGTTTATATGCAAGGAATGTGAGCTGTGTCTTAGCACCTGCACAAACCTCTTCTACAAGTGGTATAGTTGCCTTGGTTTCCATGGAGGAAAGCTACTGTAAAACTGATGTAATCCAGAGTTGAATTAAGTCATCTAGTTTCTGTGTTTAAAGCTGCACACTTGTTCTCAGTTAATTAACAGTATAAAATTGGCCTGCTTTTTCAGACACACAAGAGCATCCACAAGTCATCCTGAAGATAATAAGAGCTGATAATGCTTACTGCATTGGTAAATGAGGCCACATTTTAATAAGTGACTAAATATGAGCACAGGATGCAACTTTACTCAGCACTGCTATATACTCTTTACCCTTCATTGCTGCAAAGCAGTTAAAAAAAAGCCTATGGCCTCAAATTAGTCATATCATAGAACATTAGGGGTTGGAAGGGACCTCTGGAGATCATCAAGTTCAGCCCCCCTGCCAGAGCAGAACCATAGAATCTAGGGCAGGTTGCACAGGAACTTACCCAGATGGGTCTTGAAAGTCTCCAGAGAAGGAGACTATATGCTTATAGTATACTATACTATAGTATGCTTATAGTATACTATACTGTATGTTTATAGTATACTGGCTTTGTTACTTGAAAATACAGTAATGTGAGGCATGAGGACAATAAAAAAGCCAATTTCTTCTTGTTTATTTCCCTTGACTTATTTTGATGAAATCAGCAGCATTTCAACTTTTCCTCAAGTTCTGCAGCTTGTACAACAGCTGAGCATGTTGACTGTGCTTAAATAAAGACAGAATAATTGCACGGTATGATGCAAGGGACAGAGCAATAAACAAGCATACTGACAGGGGCTTGTAACATCCCTGGAGTAACATACTGTGTCTCGAGGAAGGAAATGTTTTAGTCAGCAAACCACGAGAGAAAACATGCAGTTTTGGATTTGTAATGATGTGGGCAAGATGAACCATCTGTCTTTTTCATCTCTGATTTTGGCGATCCCCCCGCCCAATTATATGAGAAGTAATGTGCATGCACAGGCGTTATCACACAGTGTGATCCAGAGTTCATTGAGGCAATGCTGTCCAGCTATACTGTCGGGGTTGCTGTTAGTAATAAACCCTCCAGAAGTCAGCTTGTATGCAGAGAGCATTTTTAACTGAAAACCTATTTGCTTCTGATTCCCAGTACTTGGCCCAGTTTCCATTCTGCTTTATAGTATGTCAGCCTACATGATGCTCTCAATCCTCTTTCAGGATAACTTCTCTCCAATATCTACTTTCTAGCTGTAAGATAATTCACAAAGCTAATAAAGGAATGATCATTCAGACTGAGCTTGTTGCTATGAGACCAAATTACTTAGATAACAACACAAGTCATTTGTATATATCTGCTGTATCATACACAACAGAACTCATTTATGCTTTATTTGGATTGAATCAGGTTATCGTTGACAACTTAGTTTGGTGGCTGTTTCAGCTTGGAATGAGAGGTTTGGGTTTTTTTTTTACTTCCTAGAGGATGCTTTTTAGCATTTCCTCCTTGGTTACTGACCCAGTTCATAATAACTGTTCATCTGGCTCTGCAATTATAGCAGAATTGATTTCTCAGCTGATCAAAATCCAACACATTTTTAAAGGGTCCTTGGTAGAATATGATTTGAGTTTTTAAACAGGAAATGTACTCTCTTGACAAAGACACGAATGGATAATCTTCATGAATGGATGCTTAATTCTTTTACAGAAATCATTCTTTCACCAAATATATTTCTATTTGGTACATTTGGTATGTGTTCTGTGTATATCTGTAGCTATGTGTATGAATGCAATGTAGAGCTGGATTCCCTCTTGGCCTTAGGAATAGAGCATGGCAAAAGATATTATATCAAAAGAAAGTCTCTTAACTATTTTGCCTTCCTGTAGTTTCTGTATACTGTTTAAAATCTACCTTTCTGCAGAAGCAGACTGCAGAATTTATTATTTTGTTTTACAAGGAATATATTTTGCATTCTTAGTGTGAGGAATTTTTCAATACAAAAAAGGAGGTAAAGGTGTTGGGAATATACTTAGCTTGAAACAGTCACTCAGAAAAGAGTGAGATCTGTCATGTAAAAATCCTGAAATTACAATATTTTCAATTTTTAAAAAATTCATTTTCAATTTCAGTTTTTAATATTTATCTCACAGTATTATAACAGATACCTAGTGTACCTCCCATTTCTCAGTGTTGTGAATCCCTCTGCAGCTTTCAAGCAGCCAGCGTCCCTTGACAACTTCTACAGTGCAGTTAGGTGCTGTGTCAGTACAATATGATTGGAAATTAGAGATGTAGAGGTATTGCAAAATTAACAGAGTATGTTGTAAAAATAGACAATCTAACAACCCATACAGCACTGAATGAATTATTCATTTCCATAGCTAATTACATTGACTCTTCATGTTAGAATTTTACTGACGTTGACAGAGGAGACAGAATTCAGTTTGCAATTAAGGAACCCAAATGTAGGTGTCTTCATCTAAGATCACTCTGTAATCAAGAGGTCAAGTATTCAGCTGGACCCAACTCAGTTGTCTGTTTACAGGTTCTAGGCAGTTGTCATCATGCGATTAGCAGATCTGACACAATATCTACCTTGTAGGTTTTGAGCTTTTTGAGTTCTGCTGCATGCAGAGTAAGTTACCTATTTCCATTGGTTTGAGCCCCTTATCTGTGGGCAACCCAGTCCCATGTTACGTATCTATTTTACACTTACTGAGTTATCTAGGTTACACTGATTGAAATGGGAACTTAGATGTCTACAGCAAGATCTGGTTGCCCAGTTATAGGTCTAGTTCCTTTTTAGATGCTGTGGTGCATCCTCCTTGCTCTCCAACTGCTGTTACAGTCTTCCTGTAGAGCCTCGTGTTACAGCCGTTGTTGATGTCATGGATATCCGTGAGGCTCTGGGCTAGATGCGACTTGTTAGCTAGGTGTGTGTTTATGCATTGGAATCCTCCCCAGTAACGCACACATAGACACCTGAATTTAGATACCTTAACGTGGAACTGATTTGCACCCAGAATTACCAGCCACTAAAGAGCTGCTGGTTTTGGTTTAGAAGAGTTTAAGTACAAGAGACTGAGGAATATGGGGTATTGTCTGGTCACAGCTTCTTAGTCTGTTCATCCCAGTACTGACTGGTAGTTCTGGACTGTGGGAATTAGGATGATGGCAGCGAGAGGATGGCTGGTATTAACTAACTGCAGCAGGACATCCTTTCACAATTGGACCTCCCCTGGCCCATCTTTCTTTGGGTGATCATGGTCTGTGAAAGGTAGACTGCAAAGATCAAGAAACACAGTAGGTAGCCTTGAGGACAGTTTCTTTGAAGTTGTAAGGATCTTTCTGGCTCCAAAGACGGCAATCTGCTGCTGTCTCATTGAGGGAGCCAGAAGTGAAGGAAGTTGGATAGCTCACATCGATCATGTCTGAGCCAGCTGGTGATTGCCTCATGCTGGGAGAGTGCAGCCTGTTCTCTGAGGGGCTTCAGCCAAGGTCACTGTGACACTGGAGCTACTGTATGAAGCAAGACAGTTTTTAAAAATGGAGCAGTGGAGTTATTTAAGGTTATGTGGTCATGCTATATTGAAGTCAGCAGTTTTCTTACACATTCACCATAAAATCAAGGTGACTATAGCCCTGACACAAGTTAGCCGGATAGTGGATACAGCTGACAGTATATGGATACAATGTCTGCCTGACTGTTGGCATTCTACTGTTGAAAAACATTTCCAATCTTAAGATAATATGCTTGTAAGAAAATGCAGAGGATAAAAAAGATAACTGTCAAGACTCATAAGAGGAAACATAACATTTTAAAATTCTGTCCAGGGCTTCAGAAGTTTTTCTTTTCATATTATAGTTGCAAGTTTTTCCTTTGAATGAACACAGAAGTTTTCTGTTAGGACACATAGGAATCCCTAAATTATTTCCATCTGTGAGCATGAAAACTTACAGTTCTTTATACTTTGATTCCCAGTGCATGTTGCATTTCATGTCTGGTAATCATTGACTTCTGAAACAACTTATTAGTGTCCTTTGTTTTTTTGTGAAGTGTTTGTAGGAGACAAGCCTGCTTTGTGCTAAATGGCAGACTGTTTCCTTAACCCATGTTTTATACTGTCAGTCATTATAACTTAGCATTTGTCATCTTCTTTGACAAATCCTTCCTAGGTTTTTCTCTACAATAAGTCTTTATCAATATTACTCTCTTTTGTCAATCTTTTGGACTGATGATTCTTGACTTACAAAACCAGATGTACTTTGCTGCATCAGGCTGTTTCTTCAAATTAGAAATTCATTTCTGCAGCCAGAATAATACAGAAGTAGCATTTTGGGTTACAACCCTCCCTTCTAGCCATGTGCTTAAGTGGTGGCCTTACTTGTGGTAAAGACCCCTTGACCTTGACCACAGCAGGGATTGCGTCCTTGTTAGTCTTTCTTTGCACACAGGATTATACTGAAATCTACCCTGAAGTGCATTGACGCACAAAGTAAACATACTGGGCTCATCCACTTCACTGATTCATCCAGTGTCTGTGTTCCTAAGTGTAATCTCAAAGAAAGTTTATATTTTTAGTTCTGCATGTAACTTGTGATTCATGCTGAAATGTGCTGATGATTCTGCAGCCAGGTTGTGGCTGGTCCTCCATGAATGCATAGCATGGAAGCTAAACTGGTGCTTTTTCTGCCCTTGCAATTTTTTCTAAAACTAGTTTCAGTTCCCAAATTTGCTCTATCTGTGTTTGCCAGCTCATCTAAATGAATAAAGAAGACAGATTGATTGTCAGGACCTCTCTGCAGCAGTCAGAGCAGGCCAACAAGAAGGAACAAGATACCACCTACTGAGGAAATATATTGGAACCCATCCTTAGGGTTTTGTTCTGATGATGCCCCAAGGAAGACTGGCCAAATCATCATCATTAATTTGGAAAGTCACAGCATTGCTATCTAGGCTATGTTCCTGTACAGTAGAATCCTAAGGTTCTTGGGTGAAATTCCACTTTTGTTAGGAAAGTTACATATTGTGAGGCAGTGTTTCTGAAAGTACTGTGTCTGAAAAATATACTTGATATTTTTCCTGAGGACGTTTCCAGTGTAGAGAGTTGTTTTGTCTTTTTTTTTTCTTTTATTCAAGAAAACACAGTGGTTTTGAGACATCTTCAAGACTGAACTAGAGAACTGAAAACAGAAATTATTTCAGAAATGGTAATCGATTTACTTTCTTGAAATCAGCCCCCTTTACAATTTATCTAGTCAGATGTGCAAAAATGGAGGCCTTCCCCATCAAATAACAAAAAAACTTTCAAAATCTCGATATTTCTCTTGGAATGAAGAGCTCTATAAACAAGCTTAGCATTGACATGGGAGGCTGCTCTACCTAAATGGTTTGTAGGAGTTTTTGTAGGAGTATTCTTTTCCTTTCTGACAAGCTTCCAAATCATCTTAAGAAGACTGTATCTGTTTCTTACTGTTATTATGTGCTGCAATCTCTTCATATCATCTTAAGTATATTCTTAGGAGAAATGGTTTAAGGAATTGTATCTATTTTATGTTTTAAAAGAGGTATTCCAGTATGTTGCAGGGGCACCCACAAAACAGGCAGAGTAGCTCCCCAAAATGCAGATTTATTCCAATCAAAAATTACCCAGCACTCTGACGGATCAAAGTAAATTACAGATGTGGATGTTAGGTGGGAATATGATACTAGACAATCTCTACATTTTGCAAATATTCTTTTTAGAGAGATGACCCAATGTGCACACACTCATAAGAGGGAAAACCTCCCACTCAAAGGTACCCAGAAAGGGGATCACTCACCCTAAAGGGGCCAGGGCTCACTCAAGGATACAGATATATATCCAGAAGATGTATTCACTGACCAAAGTAGGGGTGAGGGCTCATTCAATCCTGGAAAGTTTCCCTGGGTGGCATCTTGATCCAAGGTGAGAGTTCCTGACTGCAGACCCATTGCCCTGAGGAAGACCAGCTCAGATGGACTTTCCAGTGGGGCTCCATTTATACCCTAGTCAAGTCTGAACTGTGGTCATTCTCATTAGCTGAGAGCAAGCACCCAAAAAAGGCAAGGCAAAGGCCCAGAAAAAAGTAACCAAGTTTTAGTGGCCGTGAAGCCCCAATCTTTATCCAGTCTTTGGCATGCCGTGATCTTTGTCAGGTCTTTTTCAGGATGGGTACAAATATGAAACACTTGCAGTGAGCTAACTTGATTAGCGCATGACTCACATTGCTCTAAATCAAAAGTCACTGTTGTCTTCTGTAGGTGTTCTTTAAAATTGTCACAAGGCAATGAGAGTTAAGTATCATAATGTTTTATCACTTAATTTTTTAACCTAATGTTTTGCTTTTGAGCATTTTGTGAAATGAGCGTTTTGTGAAAATGTCCACGTACTTATTTATTTGCATTTTATTCCTTCATTTTATTTACCTGTTTCAGTGTGTTTCCCTTCCAATATATTAATAAAAGAAATGTGTATTTGATTTAAATGAGGAACAGGATTTCATTGTGAATGCTCATTTCCTAATGCAAAATAATATTAGAGTGGTAGACTGTTTAATCATGCAATAAAAGATGAATTTATACTATCCCAAATATCTGTCTTGGCAGATATTGGAACTAATTTGTAAATACTTCCTAAGTTAATGTCCAAGTCACATGGTAATGCAGATTTGGACTGGACTGACAAAGATAAGCAGCTCTGAGTCACACAGACCAATCACCAGGGAAAATATATTGTCAGCAACAGTAATTACAGCAGGTAATTGTGTCATTTACCCTGTTACAGACCAGTAAATGTGATGAGTTTGGAACATACCATCTGTCGCACTGTGTTAACTTTGATGTTTAGGGTTTAGAAACCTGTAGTAGAATCTTTTAATGATGGTGTGTTTAAGAAAAAAAAAAAAAGAAAAGATAAAGGTTTCACACTGTTCAAAGTGGGCATAAATGGCCAGTTCTTTTCAAGATATGAGGATTGATTTCTGGACAGGTGGATGTCATCAAGAGTAATCCATTTTGGTTTTTTTCCTGTGTTTTCAATATGTTTATAGCATACTCAGACTTGGTAAGAATTTATTACCTTATTCCTAGCTCTTCAGAAGGTGAAAATGGTTGTAGAATTCAACTTAACTTCTGTCTACGTCATTTTAATGTTTGGGAGGTAAATAGAGATTGTGGTTGGCGATGAACGGGTATTCCAATCTGCCTTGAATACCTTGTGCTTATTCACCGAGTACACCTTCCATGGAGTGTGCTTCATCTTAGTTTGAATTATTCCAAAGTTGTTCACAGCATCTCAGCCTAAATCCTAACTTTTCCTAAGAGGAGACCTATAAAGGCAGTAGGACTACAAAAGTGAAGTCATCCTGGGATTACAACAGTGTTAGGAAAATGGACTATCTGTCCAAGATTTTCTTTTTTCTTATCTCTGTGGTTTGATTCTAAATGTATATTTTGGGTGTTTGAGACCCGAACAATACTTAATGAAGACTTCATGTCATCAGTGGTTCAGCTTATTAGATCAGTTCATGGTGTTCTTAAATAGGACAGTAAATTTGAGGGCAGAAATTTTTAGATATGTAGTTTGCTAGAATGTGCTTATGAAAATATTTTTCAATATAAAATGGACGTAAGTATCCATATTTGTAAGCTTGATTGGTACTGGCAGTTGAACTGTGGCAACAAAAGCATTATGTGGGCTAGAAAATCTACCTGTAAGTAAGTTAGCCGGTGTTAAGTTTCACACCTTTGCAGGGAGAGGGAGGAGGATGGTTTCACTGCATCTCCATTACTGTGCTGTGCTGTGCTGTGCTGGTTTCTGTTAGAAGCAGTGCAGACAGGTGTGCAGACTATCTCCTGGCATCCAGGTCTACGTGTGAACTGCAGAAGCCAGGAGTACTTCCTGACTTCCAAGGGTGGGTATGTGTGTTAGCTCTTCCTGGACAGTCCACTATGGTGAGAACTAGCTGTACCATTCTCCTCAAGTGCCTTTGTTTCCAGAGAAGGCAGTTCAGGTGCAGTGTTTGTGAAGGACATATTTGCTGTGCTGTTTTGCTGTGTCTCCATATAGTATCTGGGAGAATGTTCCTTAGGAAAAATTGGGAACTTCACTAGAAGACTGTATCAAGGCTGACCTAAGGGCAGAGCATCAGTATTGTTCTGCTTTACCATCACTGAAGCATATCTTTATCCCCATTTTCAAGTAGAGAACCTTCTTCAAAATCAGGTGAGACACACTGAAGGAAGGCCTCCTCTCTCTCTTAGAGTTCAAGCCCTATAGCTGTCTTATCAAAAATAGTACTGTCCTACATGATACCTCATGAGTCATCTGAGTGCTTGTGTAACAGAACTGCCAGGGAAATAAGAGGAACTATCTCAGGCATTAGGAAATCTCCCTGCAGCATAAGAGTGCAGAAAAAAAAATTTGTTTGCTAGAAGTTGCTCCAGATTCTTGCGACAAGAGCAGCATTTCATCCACCACTGTGGTGCCTCTCATTTTCTTCACTGGACAAGTACTGTCCTTGATAATGGTGCTGTATGTTGTAACTGTGATTTTCCCAGGAGCCCTTAGAACAAGCTGGCAAGCCCTGGTCATGATGCTATCCCCAAAACTGTAGAAGAGGGGCACCAGCTGTCTCTAGAGAACTTTGAGTACATTTATATTTTATAAAACCAACTTTGGTTAGTACTTGATAGCTGAGACATCTTTCTCCTGCCCTGTTGTATATCCATCCTTCTATTAACTCTGTGCTGAAAAAGCGTTGTTCAGAGATGTTTTTGTGGAGCCCTCTGGTTACGTAGATGACCTCCAAGTTGTTACTAGTGAAATGTGAGAACAGACAGCAAGTTAGGAGCCTCAGCAGCAGTCAGAGAGCCACTTTCCTGCTTTCTTTGTATAACAGAAATACGTGTGACCAAGGCCAGATACTCAACATGTGTCTATTGCTGGTGGCAGACTTTTATAACATGGAGCCTTTTAGTAGGAAAACAGTAAATTAAAAGGATTAGCATTATGAGAAGGGAAAAATAAACATTTTTCAGTTGGCTGAGGAAACTGGGGTAGCATATTTAGAGGACTAGTCTGGCTATTCTACTAGCAATAAAATAAGGAGCACTGTGATTGATGTAGAATTTGCCATCATTGTCACTTTTAAAAGCATAATACAAGATTTTGAAAGCATCAGTTTGTCGTAAGTGCCTGCAAAGTTTTGTGTACAATATAAGCTGGAATTTAAAAAGATTTATCTAGGAACAAATAATGCATCGAGCTAGTTAAAAAAAAAATATGGAGAAAGTATTAATGATGAAATACCTTTTAAACATAGAAACCTTATTCTAAAATGTCAATGGTAAAAGACACAAGATATTAAGAGATCAATTTGAATTAAGGCAAGAAAGAAGTGGGTGACAAGGTCACAGACCTTAAGTCTAGACTGAAATCTGTTAAGGCAGGATTTTCAAAATACTTTTGCATTTGCATTACAGTCCTGCCACTGAAATCAGTAGGAGTAACAGATTTTCCTTTAGGGGAAACAGTTAGATCTATTCTAAGTGCTTTAGAAAATCCTTCCCTTAAACTTTTCTGTTTAAGAAGGAATATAGAAAGTGGCAGATATGAAAGAAAGTGGAGATAAATTAAAGATTTTTTAACTTTATCTGCCATACTAAATATTCTTTAGTATATTTCCTCTGCCTAACTGGTTGAAGTGTGTAAAAATTCACAGGATGTTACATGAAGTAACACTGACTAATATTACAATAGAAGCCACCATGAGAGCAGTCTATTTTGCAAAATTATATCTTGTTCCATCAAATTGGAAATCACAGTTACTACACACGTTTTGAAGATGATGAAACTTAGCTGGATTTAAGAAAGTTTAAATGATTTGCTGAAGAGCTGCAGAGGAAGATGGAGGGAGTAATGGTAGGCCTGCCTTGAACAAGTATTTTGCTCAACTTGTCTAATGTAGCCGAGACTGAAAATATATTTGTCTTCCCTGAGTTTCAGGAGATCTTCGTGTGGATTTCCTGGTGTGCAGATACCACAGGAAAGGTGGACCAGTCAGCATTCAACTTGTGTGTTAGGCTTTCCAAATTGAGTCCTAGGGGGGAGTATACCCTGCTTAGAGCCATAAAATCCACTATTAGAGCTACAGGATTTGGAATTACTAGTGGAAAATTCAAAGGGACTTACAGCTAAGAGTCATGTATTCAGTCTATGACGAAAACCTAGAACAGGAATAACCACAAAATAAAGAAAAGAGATTTTCTGAAAAAAAAAAAAAAGTCTTAAAGTTGAAGTAAAATGGTAGGGAAAAAAAGCATATGACTCTTGTAGGCTTTGGTGCATGAAGTAGTTTTCTTTAGAAGAAAGTCTGTTGTGAAATAAAACTAAATTGAAAATCTTCTTAGAAGAAGTTTGAAAAGCTAGTGTTTACTAGGATTAGAATGCACCATATTTTTGGAAGTTATATTAGCATATAAATGCAATATTTCTCCAGGGATTTTTGGTCCCAGGATCTTGTATTTTCTACACTGGTAAAGAACAATGCACACATTAAAAGGTTTGGTTCTTCTGGAGAGAAAGAGCTTCATTGTTGGAAATGGACGGTGTTTTAGGGATGGATTTCATCATCACATTCAGTGTCAGGATTTGTCTTTTTGTGAAACAAATTATATCAGTTCCAAAAGTCCAGCTCAGTCCATGCATTTCTTGAGTCTCATCAGAGCTACAGCCACCTCAGAGCTTTCTCCAAAGCCCCCCTAGCCTCACAAGCAGATGGAAGGAGAGTGAGTGCTTGTTTCTTCTCTTGATCATGTGGGTTTTTTAGCTGCTTTTAATCCTGCATCAATAACTGCCAGTAACATAAATTCTCTGTTTTATCTTCCCAGTAGTATAACTAAGATGCAGTCCTGGAGCTTTCTCATAATGGGTATGAAAATAAACACTAGATTTTGTATCCCCAAGTAGATTTTCTTCCTCAGGTTTCCTTACAGTTTTCTTGTTTTTCCTTTTTTATCATATTAACACCAAATATAGAATAAATAAATAAGCTAATAGATAAAAGACAGAAGTAGACATCTGGATGAGACAATGGCAGCTGTTCTCCCTGAAGAACAACAGTAGACTAAGTAATTACAGACAGATACAGCATTTCAGAAAGCAGGATGGTCTCTAAACAGACCTTGAAAATGGAACATGCACATGACAAAGCTATTTTTATTATCAAAATAATTAAGATGAAAAAGTTGGAATATTCAGGACATAGATCTACAGAAATTGTGGTTTATGGCTGCACTAAAGAAAGAATAAGAAAATGAGGATCAAGAGCAGCAGAGATATATGGGAGTGGATGAAGGTGAAAATCAGTCAAGTAATGTAATTAGCAGTGAATAGACTATTGTAGGGAGACCTGGCTTTTCATATCCCCAACTCTGAACTGAGGACAGCTGCTGGTGGTCATTAATTAATGATTAATGACTTCAGCATTAACTAAGGATGAACTGTATGATGGTAACTCTATGAGTGATGAAAACATGAGTTCCATTTTGCATTTGAATTAAGGAATAGCTATAGAAAAATGAATTGGGGCATACTTGAATTGGGGAGTATTAATAAAAAAATTTAAAATAAATATATAGAAAACACACAGTCATAGAATTGTTTTAGTTGGAAAAGACCTTTAAGAACATCAAGTTCAACTGTTAACACTGCCAAGGTCACTGCTATACCATGTCCCTAAGCACCACATC
>JAVSBS010008798.1:0-19135 GCA_033124195.1 Coracias cyanogaster | reverse complement strand
GGAAAAGACCTTTAAGAACATCAAGTTCAACTGTTAACACTGCCAAGTTCACTGCTATACCATGTCCCTAAGCACCACATCTACATGTCTTTAAATACCTTCAGGAATGGTGGCTCCACCGCTTCCCTGGGCAGCCTTTTCCAATACTTGGCAATCCTTTCAGTAACGAAATTTTTCCTAATGTCCAACCTAACACTCCCCTTGTGCAAGTTGAGGCCATTTCCTCTTGTCCTGTCACTCATTACTTGTGAGAAGAGACTGACCCTCACCTGGCTACAACATTGTCCTAGCTTCAGCTAGGAAAGGGTTAATTTTTCACCAGAAGCTGGAAGGAGGCCACAGCCAGGATAGACAACTGAAGCAGCCAGTGGGTTATTTGATACCATACTGACATCATGCCCACTATATAAGGAAGGGGGGGTGGCCGGACAAGGCTGGGTCTCCAGCATGGGACTGTGCTGTCACACGATTTGGTGGGTTTTATATCACTTGCTTTATATGTTGTTTCATTACTGTTATTGTTATTACTGTTGTTTTCTTCTACTCTCCTGTTGTTCTATTAAATTCTCCTTATTTTAACCCATGGGGTTTTGCCTTTTTCTCCCTATTGTCCTTCCCTTTTGGCAGGGAGAGGCGTGTGCATGTGTGAGTGAGTAAGTGGCCACATGATGCTCAGCTCCTGGCTGGGTGTAAACCATAACAAGCATCCTTTCAGGTAGTTGTAGAGAGCAATAAGGTGTCCCCTGAGCTTCCTTTTCTCCAAACTGAACAGCCCTGGTTCCCTCAGCTGCTCCTCATAAGACTTGTTCTTCAACCTTTGTTGCCCTTCTTTGGACACAGCCCAGCAAATAGCATAATTCAGTAAATTTACAGCATTTGCTCTTTGAAAATGCATATACTGAGACTTTAAGTAACTCTGCCAGTTAGAGTTTGAACTAGTTAATATGAAGTCTTAAAGAAATTAACCATCTGTCATTCCCAAATGATCTTAATGGAATAAGTCTTCCAAACTACCCATCTAATTACTACTAATTTTTATCTTGTATGTGAACTACATGAGGGAAAAATGCTTATAATTAAAATAAAATGACTGTAAGCAGGCATTTAAGTGTGTCGGCTGTTGATAATTCAAGTAACTCTTATCTGTTGTCACTGCTATGTCAGATGACCAGCTTGTCACCATGTTTCTGTAGATCTATACCAAATCAATGGGAAGGAGACAGGAGGCTGAAAGTAATTTGAGTCCAAGAATGCAGAGGCATCGAAAGGAGAAATACCTTATATATTATTTTTATTTAAATTATTTTCATTTAATCTTGGTTCACAAATTGCTCACTCAGAAATGAGTAGCTATTACATTGTGTTGCAAGATTACAATTGGAGGGGTGTATTTTGGGGAACTTTTATGTATTTATCTGCCTGAAGTGTGATCTCAGCTCTTATTTTCCAGTGTTGGTAATTGATAGTTCAGGAAAACTGCCAGCATAATATTCTTTACCCATAAGTGATGTAATTCAGTCATCATTACTTTTTTTCTATTGGATTGGATTCTGTTTGTTTATTTTTTTCCTTAGACATTTGCAGAATTTGGATGTGCAAGGGAAATGTTGGGCAGGCTTGCAGTACGCAAGTAGGAAATGCTATATGGACTTTTGTTTATTTTTAATCATGAAATACACAGTAGGAAGAATAGGGGATGATGTTGCATAGTGCTACGGTAAGGAGGAGGAGACAGGTGGCACACCATGTGGACAGCATGTTAAATTTTACTAAGGTCTGCAAGAATCTTTGCACAGATAATAAACTTGGTAAGACACATCTCCAGCTGTCATTGCATTGACATACATCACAGGATCTAGTGGGTCCTGGTGAACTATACCAGTAGAATCTCTCCCTAGGATGCAGTAATTCACCCTAGAGATCCTTCTTGAAGGAACAACATTTTTTGTCAAGAAAACCATATGGAATATTTTGGAGTAGTATTTGAAAGTGAACCAAAGTACATCACCCTTACTGTATGTGCATATATATATATGTGTGTGGGTATGTAATGTATTTGCTGCACACCCAAATGTGCATAAGTCAATTAATTGCATAATCACACATTTCTTTTCCATCTCTAAGTCAGCTGTGTCATACAAACTATTTAATGAAACGTTAACATGCACTTACTGTTAGTATTGTTACTACCATGGAGCAATAGCAAATTTTGGAGTTGAAATTTTTTTGGTACCTAGAAAGACCTAATTCCAGAGATAGTTTAGTCAGTATAAATACTGTATTTAAAATATTGGCTGATTCCCAGAAGAGATTTTATGAATTTTAACACTGTTGAGCATGGAGTTCTGAACAGTGCAGAATGGAATTTAGATATAATAAATAATAAAGCTTTAGAAGTACTCATTGAAATCAGAGCATTTGGTCTTCATAGATGTTTATGCAAATTTGGAGTTGTTGTTCATTAAAATCTCTCTGCAAAAGTAATTTTTATTTGCCTCTGTAATACTAATGTACCTGCCCTGTCCCCATCTTCATTATGGTGTGCAGTGAAATAAGTATAGAACTTTCATTAAATGTGTGTCACATGATTCTAAAGATGCTTGAAATAAATGGCCTTGGTGTTTCTTCTTGCAGCATCAGAAATACATCTTGGTAGTACTGACATTTCTAAATAATGTTTTTGTACTGCCTTTTAAACTTAAAAACCATATTAATGGTTCTCTTTAAATGATTCCTTTATAAATTGCTTTTTTGCTTCTTTGTAATGCAAGGTTCTTTCTGCATCTAGAGTTCCTGGTTTAATATTTAAGTTTGCTGAACTCGATCTCTGCGATGTCCTCCTTATTTAAGATGATTTTCCAAATGTCTGATTATAAAAAGAAACCAAAGGGATAAGCATGAAGTAACCAAAAATGATCAACAGAGCACCACCATTTTTATTACAAATAAGCATTTCTATTTTTAATAGAGCTTGACAGTCTACCTTGTTATTAATAGCAAATTCTGGAAGAAGCTGTTTCTAATGGTATGTTGGTGTGGATAGTGCTGGAAGAGTTAATGTAATAAGGTGCTTTATGTACAAATTTTTTTGGGTATAGCTTAACCATTTTTAATCAGTCTGTAAAAGAGTCAGTCCTGAAGTGCAGGCTGACTACTCTGTTAGATGCCACCGTAAGAAGGAATACTGAGAAGTACTATGTTTAAATGTTTTTAGGGGTGTTATTTAAGCTAAGCTCAGATGATAGAGAGCAACAAATCTGGATGGATTGTAAAACATCCTGATTCTTTTTTTTGCTGTTTATTCCATTCCTATCATTTAAAAATGTCTACTCCTTTAACTGAATCACAAAATTTCCTCTGACTCTGAGACATTTTCCTCTAAAAAAATGACATGTAAATTTCAATCCAAGAGTCATTTATCAGACACGTGAATTTTTAATGAGTTACAAATATTCGGTTTAAGTAATAATAGACCTGAAGTCTGAGCAGATTACCACAGAAGTACTGGCTGTTTTGATACAGTTTGGATTACACGCTAGACCCTCTTCCTGAAATGCTAGCAAGCATCCTCCATGAACTTTCTTACAGGAGAACACTGAAACACCAAAGTTTGTTATGTAGCGTAGGAAACCAGGCATATTATCTTTGAATCCAAGCTCCATTACTTAGCTGATGGAAAGTGAATTGTATTGATATTGTACACTTTAAGAAGAATCCATCTTAAAGGACTCAGTAGTTTTTCTCAGCCCAGAGAGTAAGTGTTAGGAATGCACACTCAAGTGTGACAGTCATCTTTTTCTATGAAGGACATAGATCTATGCAAATGGTCTTCAAGGCCCCAGTACTGCAAGGTGTTCTAAATGCGGTTAGTACTCTGTTGTCCTACAATACCAATAGCATTTTTGCTTGGCATAGAGGCTAGAGCACTTGACCTGCCTGTGGGTGCCTTGATGGGCTTTCAGAGCTGCTCCAGCTGCATGCATTGAGCCATTCCTCTTAGTATGACAGTCCAAGATCACCTGCTTTCTTCTAATATGCTCTTATCCCTAGTAAAGAATGTGCCAGGGATGCTTTTGCATTCCTAAGGCATAGGGTGGATAGCTACACTTCCTCCTTGAGGTTGATACTTAATCTGTCAAATTCAGTGATTTGAGCTGACTTTACCAGTGTCATGTGCTGTTGTACAGACCATACCTCCAGAGGTACAAAGACAAGGGCTTTGCAAGATACTTTGATCTGCTAAATGCATAATGTTTTGCACATTTCCATAGTTATTTTCCTTATATTATACTGAACCTTTAAAAATGAGAAAATAGTATGTATTTAAATAGCATACCATATTTAAACAAACTAAAAACTCCAGGATATTATTACACTACAAATAACAATTTTAACCTAATTTGTATGGTCATTACTTTCTTTTTCTTTTATTTTAGGGACTGATTTGGTATAAATACTGTTTCAGCCAACATGAGAGATTTCACTATTTTAGGAGGTCAGAGTCAAACACTGTAACTGGATTTTAGAGGGGCTGTATCATTTTGTGAACAATAACAATTTTAGTTATTCGTGCTGAGAGCAAAGTAATGAAATATCATGCTTCGGGGTAGAGACCTGCAGCCTATGCTCTGCTGCGTCCAGCGAGGGACTCAACTCAGTAGGTGCTGATGCCTCAGTGCCTTGGGTCAAGGACAGCGTTGCTGGTGATAGGAGACATGTAAGTCCTTGTTTAGAAGAGGGATGTTAGGTTACTGTTATTAAAAAACCAAGCAAATAAACAACAACAACCCCACAAAAACAAACAAGCAAATTAAACCTGCGTAGCATTTAAAATTGATCGGTTAAATTCTGGTGAATTTTTTTTCCCCTTTGAAACATCAGGTACTTGCCTTTACTAGAAGACAATCTACATCTACTAATGGATTAGAGATGTGCCATTCTGCCAGTTTTATACTCCTACAATTATGGCTAGTATTGAAATAGCAAGTTGAAGATAGTGATTTGCAAATGTTAAAAAATTAATTTTCCTGGCAACTTTGAGGAGTATATGCAGACTTCAGCCCTTTATAAATAAAGGGAAAGATTCAGAGCAGTGTAACGTACCCAAAAAAGGGGAAGAAAGAGCATCTGATTCCAGATTTATACCTGATGTCAGATAGCTAGAACTGGCATAAGCTTCACTAATACAATTTGCTAAAACCTGGGCAAACCTCACATGCAGGTTAGTCCATGTGTACTGATTGAAACTAGGTGCCTTTATATTCTCCAAACAGTTGAGTTTCCTGAAATTAAAATTTCAGGGGTTTGAAATTATTTGTGGATAGATGAATACTGTTGATTTTTAAAAAATTAAAGGAATCTTTCCAGAAGATGGAAACATTTCATTTTGATGCTTACAAACTAAGACATTGTATTTTGAAAATAGTAGAGTATTTCATTCATTCATTCAACAGTAGCATTTTGAAATGACAGTTTAGAGCACTTTCTTTTGACATTTCAGTTGCCATTTCTTAGAAATCACAAACTAAAAACATTAAATGTTCAGTAACCTGAACACTTACACGATACTTTTCTGTTTCAGGTTAAACAGTGCATTGCAAGTAAACATAAAATCATATTGGCCAGACTTTTAACTTATTTCCCAGAGGGGTATTTCCCAGTTTGTCTAAGTCTAGTCACCAGACTGAGGAGTCTTATCCATTGCACTCCGGTGCTAGGACATGCAATGCCAAAAGTTTCTTGAACAACAGGCAGACCTTTGTTTTTGGGTTATTTCATCTGAATAAAGTACTGCATACACACTGAAGGGAAGGAAAACATGGGCTATGTTTTGAAGTCCTGCCTTCTGCTAACCATATCTTTTTGCAGTTTGGAGCATGTGTCTCGCACCATTAGTCAGCTTTCTGAAGGAAACCCTATGAATCTCGCATAAGATAAACCTGCATGAATAAATTATACAGTAGAAGTAGCATATGGATTTTCAGTATGCTAGCCAGCTCTTTGGCAAATGTTTACAAGAACACTGTAGCCCTACATAGAAAGTGTAATGATGTTGGCTCCCTGTTAATGAAAGTGGAAGTATGCTGCAGCAATTATCACATACTAGTATGTGCTAAAAATACATACCCTGGCTATCCCATGGTTCCATGTTCACGTAGCCCTATTCTCACTAACTACTATGAAGTTTATCTCTTTTTAACATGGAAATCTATACAGAGCTTATATTTCATTGTGTTTTAAAAATTCAGGGCCATTCCGTTCTTGTTTCCCTTTTCAGAGCATGATGAATGTATAACAAACCAGCACAACTGTGATGAAAACGCGCTCTGCTTCAACACTGTGGGTGGGCACAACTGTGTCTGCAAGCCGGGCTACACGGGAAATGGTACCATCTGCAAAGGTAAGCCACTGAAAACCCTGGGGTTTGGCAGTCTTTGATCTGGATGAGGTGCTTTGTCATAGTTGATGCAAATCTTGTGATGTGCCTTGAAGAAGACAGAAAAAATACTAAGCTAGGCATTTAGGTCCAGCACCTATAAGATGATCTTCATAGGCAGATACACACTGACTTTGCATTTGGCAGAGTTCACAGTAATTTGAGGATGATGCACTCATGGGTACTATGCTCCAAAATTTGAAGTAATTATGTTTAAATTCTGTGTCAAGTTAACAGTTTCTATACATGCTACATCATTCAAGGGTGCGCACAGGTACCAACAGTTACAGCTGTGAAAACACTGTCAGATCTACATTGTCCATGTCAATCACTTGCTATTTTGCTTGGACGAACAGGAAATCGTTGGGTATGCTGTGTCTTTTTATTGTAAATGAGAAAAGCACTAGACATGAATGCACAAAATCTTTGCTATATGAGCTGGTGCTTTGTCTTCTAACATTCTCATTTACTGGTAAACGTTAGAAGTTATATTTCTAGTCTTAGATGTTTTCCTAAAAATACAATGGTGCTTTTATTTCTATTGCATTTCACATTAGAGGAGTTAATACTTGGTACTTGGGCCCAAATCTTTAGCTAGAGCCTCCAAGCATAGGATTTAGAGGGTGCTTGAAAATAAAAGTAGTGTAGCTGTAGAGGAGCAGGCTCAGATGCAAGAAGTGGTCCAGCTGCAGAAACAGCATACCCAGCATTCCTTGAAATTGTGCCTCAGTTCTCTTGATCTGTTAGGTGTCAGAATCTCAGCGGCCGGAGTTAGCATTGGTAATATCCCATAGATATCTTCTGCTGCTGTGTATTATCAAGGCTAAGCAACCCAGAATTTCTTAATTGCTAAACCTGATTAAGATCTTAGCACTAGCTACTCCTTCACCTGAGTCACAGTATGATTTTTCTAAATATTCCTAATGTAAATGAGCTCTTTGTAAAGCAGGGCAGCTGAGTCCACTTCCAGTCAAATACATGGCTAAAGAGAGAGATGTCTGCAAATACACCCTTCTTATGCTAGGTTTCCTCCTCTGGAGAATGGGGAAAAAGTCCTAGTCTGGGGAGGTTTGGAGTCAGAGCCACTTCTCTCAGAAGAGAGCTCTGTGTGCATAGCTCATTCCTGTGCTGTGCTTGGGAGTATTCACCAATCCTTATGCTAGAGGTGGGTCAGCTTAAAAAAGGTGATTGAGATTTCTTTGAGTCAAAGAGAAGGTGCATAACTGTAGAGCACCATGTTTGGCTCTTCTGTTCCCTAAATAAGAGCTCTGACTACAGGTCTGGTGTTTCAGAGGGCCCCTGGCCCCACTATGAATGAAAGTACATCCCTCCCTCTCTTTTCAATACTGAAAATACAGTGTGCAGGAGAAGGCTCTGAGCCTGTGTATCCTCATCTCAGAAATTTACTTCCCTGCAGCCCTGGCTTGGATGCCAGCATCCTTCAGAAAGACCTGGATGCATCTCTTGTCCCCATGTCTTTTGACAGCTTTTCATGCACAGTGCTTCCAGCTGTGCTCCCATGCATCATGTCATCCCGCACTGGGAAGCTTAGGTGTCTCAGTGCCAGGGGTCTCCTGCCAAAAGGCTGGTGCCTGGAAACTGAAAGCTGTAAAGCTCAAATCGATAACACTCATGTTCTCTCTCAGATGAGCCTTAAGATCTCATCAGTGGTGCTGTTACACTGAGCAGCTGCAAACCAAAGCCTGGCATCTGCGGTGGCTGGTTACATGTGCAGGGCTAGACCCATGCCTCGAAGCAACTCTTTATGTTGGTGATAACCTCCATCTGCCTAGTTTCACCTACAGTTTCTTATGACTGGAGCATTTCTAATTCCATATTGCTGAGCAATCACAGCAGTTGACAGCTGCCATGTTTTCTATAAAAGCGGGTTGCATTTATGTGTTTGCAGAGGGGACTCTTTAAAGCGTACACATATTCACAACTGTGTCTGGAGAATATTGTACCAAAATATGTAAGCACGGCTTTCCAGATTGCAATGTGCCAAAGAACAAATCCAGGGATTGACTTCAAACTGTAAATGGTAAAAGGTTTAAAGTTCTTCAAAATCCCTTGAGACAAAATTACTCTTTTTATCTAATTACTCTTTATCTAATTGCTTAATTGAGGACTAAGTTAGCCAGGCAGTTTAGTGTGCAGTTGTACCTAATATGCTCAGGCTTTTATTTGGGCAGCAGAAAAGAATAGCACTGCCCTAGGAAGTCTTTTCCTAGGGAAGATGCTGCCTTTCACTGCTTCCCAGTGCTTGCAAAGGAGCACATATGTGAGCTGTTGTCTTCAGATGATTTACTCTAATCTCCTTCTGTAGCTTGTCAGCCCATCTGGCCAGTGAGGCAGGGGGGCCATAAACCATCTCTTCGTGACCTCTATCCTTAGGAGAAGGCAGTCTCTGCACTTAGTGCTGCAGGGACCGCATTTCATGTCAGCTTGCCAGCAGCCCGTGGCCACCTGTGTGGTTGCGGAATGTAATTCTGTTACCCATATATTGTGCATATATTTTGCATTTTGCAGCATTTTGCAAAGACGGATGTAGGAATGGAGGAGCCTGTATTGCTTCCAATGTGTGTGCCTGCCCACAAGGCTTCACTGGGCCCAGCTGTGAAACTGGTAAGGTTGTAACTGAATTTACGATGAAGATAATCCAAGAAGGATGTTTGAGGTAATCCAGGAGTAAAGGATTATTTAAGTATGTGCTCTGAAAGAGGAAGCTGCTGCTAAAAAGTTACTCACTTTTCTTATATACCTCCCAAGAGAATATATTACAGCAGTTGTAATTAGAAGCACATGGACTGCAAAAATGAGAACATGAATTAAGATATCTTGGGTTTTGATGTTTCATAATTAATAAGATTATTATAGACTTGCTTTTTGCCTCAAATGGCCTTTGGTGTCTCCTATAAATTGTGGATAATCTGACATCTAGAAAGAAATTCCAATGATTGATTACTTCTGTGCTGTAAATGTGTGACTGGTTCAGTAGACCACTTTCCCTTGCAACGTTATTTGAAGACTTCTGATTAACTCAGCTTTCTTTACTCAGTGTTAAGGCAGCTTTCAATGTTACTACTGCTTTTACCTCCTTTCACAGCCACTCCTTTCTCTTCCTGCTGCCCCTGAGGTTGTCAGGGCCACAAAGCCTTTTTTCAGAACTTTATTTTTTAAGTTGTGGATATAGTCAAATTATATTGCTTAGCAGAGTATGTGGAATGTTAATACTTAGCACATCTAGTGCTTGTAAATAATTTCTCAAAGTTCAAATGAATAGTTTCAGCACCCTTATTTATTGCTGCAGAATTTTTAAATGCATTCTAACTGTACATGCCTGCAGGAGGTAAAGGGAGAACGCTCACTTAGATTAATTGGCTTCAGTATGCCTAATAAAAGGGCAGTCTGCCACCTATGATTGACTATTGTTGCTGTTCTGTATTGCCTTCAATAAATCTTCCAAACAGAGGAAAGGAGGTCATTTGAGCAAGTATTGCTTTCATCTGACTTGTAAACATGTCCAGTGTAATGAAAAACACAGACTGATCTGAATTCTGTATTATCAGGTCCTTTTGAAAGGTGAGAAATGTGATTGTTTTCATTCTTCTGTATTTGAATGGATAGTAGCACCAGAGGGGTCCCATGTGAAAAGCAGTATCCTGGTTGTTCATCTGTTTCTAGAAAAATGTCAAAAGAACAAGTTTTCAAGTATTTCTCACTGTTTCACAGACTGCAAATAATGTGATACAGAATACCAAGGTCTCTTCAATGTAATGCTGTTGTGGTTTTGCTTGGAATGAATTGTGTAATAAGATAATGCTCAAGTATTAAAACAGTTACTTTGTCTGAGTAATATTTGTCTTACATGCCCCTTGCAGCATTCTGCTGTTATCAGCTAAATATAACATGCGTAGTTTCAAGGCCCACATTGATCTTTTCCAGCGTTATACTCCTATCTGAAGTGTGTAGACTGCAAATGTATTTGCTTTAGTCTCCTTGTATAGTCAGTATTAGTGGCTACTATCACAGAGAGATCTTACTGGCTTTTCTGAATCGTCCCTGGATGTCTCTGCTCCCTTCTTTAGAGGAGAAACCAGAGACGCTCTGTTTGCAATTCAGGAAGTTCAGGCACCTTAAGCTAACTTAAATTAGCTTAAGTGCATTCAGCCCCAAATGTCCTTTGAAAGCAACCAGATTGCTGGCCTAACTGCCCGCCCTTCCTACCCTTCAGAAAACATATAGGAGGGCAGGCACAGACTTGGACCAGATCTGATACCTTTCTGAATATCTGATCTCAATATCAACATAAGGTTAGTATGGTCATGACCTGGTATCTCATAGCTAGTGATACTGTTGTTATTATTTTAGATAATTTGCAAGCCCTAAACCAGCTTTGTAGGTCAGCTTTGCAAGGAGAAGCCCCTCTGTCATGGTGGACCTCCACTAGACATCGTGTTTTTTCTTGCTATTGAAATAAGTAATGCTAGAGATCAGCCACAGAGGTACATACTCGGTCACCTCATTTGGTTATTAGTGTGCAAGGGTAGGATTGTAATCTACTTGCACATGGCTTTAAAACATACAGTTTGAAATACCAGCAGAGTGGCAAATGGAAGAGCTGTTCTGTTGATAAAGAGCAAAGGCTGGTTTGTTCTGAGACTGCATTGTCAGAAAAAATAGTGCTGTATTCAAGCCGAGCTTCAGACAGTACATACTGTCTCTCAGTGAATACAAGAGTTTTCTGAAGGAACTTTTCATTAGTCTTGAAGTGATTCAAGACATTCATACTACAAATAATTTTTACTGGAAGCATCCCTTTTTGAACAGTCACTTTACAAAGGTGATGTAATCTTTTCTAGGCAGACATCTTTAGTTGCAATCACATGCAAGGAAGGAGGAGGATTGATGTAAAGATGCCAAATCCATTTTAAAATCACATTACTTGTTTCTGTTTATGCTGCATACATTTTAAAACTGCTTATTGGAGAATCTTGGCATTTTTAACTTAAAATAAAATATACAGTTCTATAGAAATTGTCAGCAGCTGCTCAATCTGTGAATTAATTAACAAGAGATTGAAGCCACGCCCCAGCAATAACCTAAAAAATACAATCACCAGTTCTTACTGTTTCCTTCTGTAAAAAGTGATTTAATAGCTCTGTTTGAATAATTTCTCAGAATCATAGAAAGGGTAAGGTTGGAAGGGGCTGCTGGAGATCAGCTTGTCTAATCCCCCTGCTGAGAGCAGGGTCAAACAGAGCTGGTTTCTCATGCCTGTACGCAGTTGGATTTGGAGTGTCTTCAGGATTGGAGACTCCACAAGCTCTCTGGGCAACCACTTCCAGTGTTCAATCACCCTCACAGTAAAAAAAAATTCATTTCATTCAAATGCAATTTCTTATCCCACTAGTCCCTTTCCTGGACATGACTGAGAAGTGTCTGGCTTCCTCCAACACCATCAGGTATTTATACACATTGATAAGATCCCCCTCAGCCTTTTCATTTCCAGGCTGAACATATCAGCTCTGTCAGCCTCTCCAAATATGGTAGATGCTCTGTTCGTTTAATCATCTTCACAGCACTGCACTGGGTTTGCTCCATGTCTCTCTTGTTCTGGGGAGCCTAGTACTGACCCAGCACCCAAGATGTGATCTCTACAGCAGATATAGAGGGAAAGGATCACTTCCCTTGACCTACTGGCAGTGCTTTCCCTAATGCAGCCCATGAGGCTGTTGGCATTCTTTGTTGCAAGGGCACATTGCTGGCTTATGTTCAACTTGGTGCCCATCAAGACTTACAAATCTTTTTCTGCAGAGCTGCTTTCCCACTGTCCTGTCCCCAGCCTGTACTGGTGCCTGGGGTTGTTCCTTAATAGCTGCATGACTTGGCATTTCCCTCTGAACTCAATGACCTTCCCATTGGCCCATTTCTCTAGCCTGTTGAGATTCCTCTGAATGGCAGCACAGCTACCTGGTGGAGCAACACCTCCTCTGAATTTTGTATCATCTGCAAACTCACTGGGTGTGCACTTTGCCTTATTGTCCAGAATGTTAAGACGGTACTGGCCCAGTACACAGTATTACCCAGGGATACACTGCTGGTCGATTAGCCTCCAACTGGACATTGTAAGGCTGATCACAGCCCTCTGAGCCCAGCTGTTCAAGTTTTCACTCCACCTCTCTGTCCAGTTTTTTAGCCTTCACTTTTTAGCTTGTCTGAGGATGTTATGAGAGCATCAAAAGCCTTACTACAGTCAAGATAAAAAATGTCCACTGCTCTCCTTCCATTCACTAACCTAGTCATTTTAGAAGGCTATCAGGTTGGCCAGGCATGATTTCCTCTTCATAAATCAGTGCTGACTATTCCAAATCACCTTCTTGTCCTTAATGTATTTGAAAATGGATCAGGCTGACTGATTTGCAGTTCTCTGGGTCCTAGCCCTTCTCAAAGATAGGAGGGACATATGCTTTCTTCCAGTTCTCAGGAGCTTCTCTCAGTTACCATGACCTTTTAAAGATAATTGAAGTTGGCCTCGCAATGACATCAGCTGGCTCCCTCAGCACTCCTGGGTATAACCCTTCAGGTCTGATCAACCTATGTTTTTTCCAATCTATTTGGATATTGATCCTCCGCCACCAAGGGTCAATTTTTCTCATTCCAGACTTTCCCACTGGTCTTGGTGACTTGGGACTCCTGAAGGCAAATCTTATCAGTAAAGGCCAAGGTGAAGAAGGTATTGACTACCTCACCATTTTCAATGTCCTTTCCAAAACCCATCCCTGCACACTCGATCAGTGTCTCTATGTTCCTTCCAAAGCCTGAGAGCGGTGTTGATGTCCATGCTTAGGTCCTGCCCATGGAGCCAGGCTTGTGTTGTAGAGTATGCCATTGACAAAGAACAAGAATAAAACAGAGCTGAAATAGCTGGGATTGTTGGTGTCCACAGCATCCCCCTAAATTTTTTATGACGCTGTCTACTGGATGGCAAAGACCTGGCATATCTCCTTGGTGCCCATATTGGTTGGAGATATGTACTGTTCCATGTGATAGGACTCACAGCTCCTCCAAGCCTTCCAATGGAGCAGAGAGGAGTGGAGGCAGTGACTAACAGGGCATCACTGAATGGAAAGCAGACAGCCTGCTTCTGATGGGAGGGGTCAGAAGTCTTCTGATAAAATTATCTTGAGATTGAAACATGGTTTCAAGGCAAACCCATTCACCCAGGACTCAAAGGGGCTTTGTGAGTTCTGGTGAATTAGCACCAGAAGCTTGCTTGTGTTTACTGGCACAGCTGTAACATTTTTCACTTGTCAGCTGCCATGGAAAGGCTATGTCAGATTCCTGAACTCAATGCAGCTTTTACAAAGAGAAGTGAAGCCCTGTGTAATTAAATGTGATAATGGGTTTCTAAAAGTTTTTGCTTCCAGATGGGTGTTTCTCAGGTATCTGTAGGAGCCGCGTCTCAGAAACGTGAGAAGGAGAATCAATTACTACTGCTAGTCAGGTATTTCCTTAAGAAGAGGTATTTACTGTGGAGTGCCTTGCAGTTAACAGAGCTATTGCAAGACGTTACCTGATCTGTTGGAAGCTATTTTGATTAATTATGGTCTGGCACTGTCCTGTGGAAATGGATCAGTGGAATTAGGAGGCAGAATCATGTGCAGATACATCAACCTCCAGCCGCTTTTTTTTTTTTTTTGTAATTGGTAACAGGACATAAAAATAAGAAGTGGGAAAATTCCTATTTCTCTTTCTAAAGGATGTGGGTTGAGGCATTGATAATGTTGGGGATGCATTCATTGGTGCAGGGAGGTGGAGTTTATGTGTTAGATTTTCAAGCCTTACAAGGCATAGTAGTTAACCCAGTAGAGCAGCCTCCTGCAGTGTAGAGAGCTGAAACTGCCAAGGGTATCTAAAAATATTTGTGCCTATTAATTTTTTTTTTCAAAATACCTTACTTAATATTGTCTTGTTTGCAAAATTATGAATTCTTCAGTGGGCATTTTTAAACACTATCTTAAATTGTACGTGAAAAGTCTTTTGTTTTGGAAGCCAGCACAGGATGACTTTGTTTGATCTGCCTGATGTTACTGTAACTCCCCTTTAATTTAATGACAGAGCTTTAGGAGTGGATTTGTTCTCCTACTATATAGGCATATCTGCTAGTGCATATATACAAGATTACTGCATTTCTTCTGCTTGTCAGCTTCATTTTTGAGTTCCTACACTCATTTTGTGCTTTGAGTATTCCCCTGGACCGCTTTTAATTATGCATGAGATCAAACAGCAAAATTCTGCTACTAGTACTGTTTTGATGTAGTTTTTGTTAACAGGTTGGCTAGAAGTATATGGCTTTTTTATGGATAGTTGGTTGTAGCTTGTATTTCCTGATAATGAACTTCCCTTGGATATCACAGGAATCATGTCCACCTATTACTAAACAATTCATGGCAAACTGCTGAAAATAAACTGGCACACAAAGCTGTTACCTTTGAAAGGAAATGTTGAGGAAAAGTTTAACTTACAAATTCTACGTTAATTCAGCCATACATTATTACTAGCAGTTGGCTTAAATGTGTAACAGAATTTATGAAAAAAACAGTGAGCAATATGAATGTGAGATCTTATCTGCTCTCATCAGAAATAGCCAAATCCAAGCAAAATATGTTATTTGCCTCTTCTCTTGTATCTTTTTCCCTTTTTTTTTTCCATGTGTGGGAAGCTCAAATAAAAATAGCATAAGTGTTGTGAGTACTTCATGGAGAAGGAAAATATTTTGACCAAATTTTTAACCAAATTTTTACAACTTTGTGCCCAACATTGGTAGTTCCAAATACTGAAATACAACTTAGATAAGTGATTTGGGTAAACAGTTGTTATAGACCAGATCTCTTTAGAGTTTTGTGCCACTTTCCATACAGGCTACATAATTAACATGCGTGACCGTTGCTCTTTTCAGCAAATTTAAATAAATTCATTCATGTGCACTGACCACAATAATAGCAGGCTTCAGATTACTGAAGACTATTATTTTTCCTGTTCCAAAAGTAGTTTGTGAATATATTTGAATTCTAATACCCCAGTTATTAGGAAAATAATTTTACTGGTATTAGAATAAAAGGCTTTGTCAAAGTAACCAGAAAGCTTGTTAATTTCGCTGATTTTGCAAAAATGAAGTATTTTAGTACTTTTAGCATCACAAGAAAATGTTTCCATTTAAGCCCTTGATCCTTTCAGTTCAGCTAAAACAACCACAATCAGCGTGTGGCCAGGTAGGCTCTGAAGCTAAAGCTGTGACACAAACAGCATTTGAAACCCATAGAGCATTGAACCAATTCTGTAAGAACTGGAATTACTTTTGGCAGAACTCTTAAAAATTCTTGGCCCTAGTCAAACGAAGACTCTGCAAGCTATGAAATTATCAGAGTCAAAACTTTCCCAACAACTCAATCTGCCATTTGCTCAGTTTTATTTTTATAATGAAGATTTACGTTACTGATTGGGATTTACAACAACCAGAAAGCTCAGATTTGTGGTACAAGTGTGCAAGGTCCTGCACAGACCTAGGGTGAAAGGTATTCCCTTCAACCATTCGTAGTCTAACCAGGGGAAGCTGGTTGCATGCTGGGATAAATGAGTGTAACATAAAAACTCCTTGAACAGAAAGCATATTAGGGTTAGTAGTTTTATTCTCTAAAACCCTTAAGGGGTTGCTGGGCTTTATAATGAAGGATGAAACAAAAGAATGGAGCAAGAGGAAAGTGGAGCAAATAGATAGCAGAGGCATGGGCTGTTGAGAGCAATAGCTGTAGGAAGAAGGGATGCCTCCCATACTTCATTAGTTTTCATAGCCCACTTGACTGGCTTGGATCCTGGGGTTCTGAAAATTCAGGCTCCTATTTTTGAGGAGTCTCCTGAGTTTGAGACTTAGAAGTTAGAGCATCCTTCCAGCAGGAAGTGTTTTAATTACATTAAAGGGCTGACTTCACAGAAATAAGAAAATGTTGAGTTAATCTATAGAGCCTGGATAAATTTTTTACAAACATGTAGTGCTTGAGCATGATTTGAAGTGTAAAACATTATAATAGATCCCAGTGTGTGGTAGGAATTAATCATATTCTGAAAGTCAGGCCTTTTGGAGTCACTCAAGTCTGGCATTTTACTCTCAGTATTTTTCAGGGTTTGTAGGCTATTCAAAACTTTTACTTTGGTGCAAGCAAAACAGAAAAAAATCACCCAGGACAAAACCCAAAGAAGCTAAATTGTGGCATGCAAGCAGTCTCCTTCTCTGGAGACTTTCAAGACCCATCTGGATGCATTCCTGTGTAACCTGCCCTAGATTCTGTGGTCCTGCTCTGGCGTGGGGGTTGGACTTGATGATCTTCAGAGGTCCCTTCCAACCCCTAACATTCTATGATTCTATGAGATCCAGCTCTCATGATGGCCTGCATGCTGCTATAGCCCTGCAGCAGTGCTGAGGCTGTGGCATCGGGTCCCTGTGTAACCCAGAGCCCCAGCTGTGGGAGGAGGTGAGTGAGGAGAGATGCTGGAGCTGATATGTCCAGATTGTTCCTGGACTTAGCTGCCCTAAGCTTGGGGAGCCACTGACATTTCTTCTCCTTGAGTCCTTTTAAGTGTTCTGTGTTTCCTTGGCAAGACTCCTGGCTTCCTGCGCTATGGAAGTTTGGGTATGTGGCATGTTGGGTTGGTGAGTTTGGCCTATCCAGCCATAGCTCAAATGTAGATGGAGACACAGAGTTCTCAGTACCCTGTTTAAACTGGTTTAACTTAAACTTTTAACAGTAAATATCTAACTTTACTTTCTATTCTCAGGAGCTGAATCTCTGAAATGAAAACACTTCTGAATTACTGCACATACCTTCATTTAATTAATATTTTCTGTGGTTTCCATTTTAGCAGAAAGAAACAGGACCCAGCTGCTAAAAATAATGTAATAATTTAGCTGAGGATGCTGAAACATCTTACTTTATAACTCACATCTTTTCTATATAGAGTCACTACCCAGCTTGCGCAGGCTGGGTAATGAGTGGTCTGCATTACAGTCTTGGCCTTCTCAAGGCTGGCTATTTTGCGTGCCCGTTACTGGTTTCAGAGGCAAGAACAGTGTTGTTTGAGCTAGTGGTTTATTGAGGTAATGCAAATAACTAGCGTGTTTAGTGATGCTGCATCTTACTCTGCATTGTTCCGTTTTAAATGCTGTCTTACTGTAGGAAAAGCAGATAGTGGAATCATGGGCGAACTTATGGGAAGCATTCTGTAACATCAACTTCTATGTCTACTTTAAACAGCCAATTCTAATTAAAAAGAGTGATGTGTCAGTACAATAACTTTTCAATAAATTGATACAGAACCCTAATAATGAATTTTTAAATACGTAATTATGCAATGTGAAACAAGCATCTTCACATAGAATTTTTTTTGGTGACTCGAGGAAAAGTTAGCAGGAAATGATTGTATGTATTATTTCCTTACAAAGCCATAGCAGTATATTGGTCATCTAATTAACAACATTTCTGCTCTTCTTGTGGTTGCAAAAATGTGTTTTCAAAATATAAGGTGACTTTTGAGATTTGAACAAGCACTACTAGTAAGGGGTAGGCTTGAATTGACCCAGTAATTTGCATGATCAACTTAATGCAGCTTTCCTGTTGTCCAGTGTAAAAGCCATAAAATTTTATTTTCTGAGCTACTGTAGGCAAATAGTGCCTAAGAGAAATGATTCAAATACTGAACAGTGCCCCAATGAACTACCTAATCCAGTACCTTTGTGGTGTCCCCAAGTCCTTTCAGAATTTGGAAAGGTTTTTTTCTTTGTTTGTTTGGGTTTTTTCTTTGGCTTGCTTCAAATTCAAGTAAGTATTTTTTGAGAACAGTAATTTCTGGGAATTTGGGCCTCCACAATGCTTACATGCTTCTGCATTGTTTTGTTTGGTTAATACAGTTTTCTGTTGTACTGCTTAGGGCACAATATATTGTACCTACTTCTGACTGGTTATTAATGGAGAGAAATATACTAGTAATAGAGGGTAACAGTTCCAAGCAGACAGGCCTGATTTATACTGGCAAATCTGAAATTCCTAGAAAGTCTCTAAAAATCTCGTTTGGCTGCTCTAGAGCAGAGAGTGCAAAGTAACTTTTGGTTTCTATAATTTTGTTCCTCTCTCCTGTTGATGCGCTGTACAAAAAATCATGAGGTTAGGAGCCATCATCTTCACAGATTCTGTTCTGGTCAGGAGTTTTGTTCATATGATACATTTGGAGAAACAGAGGAGGTAAAAAAAGCAAGCAAATTATGGCCTTGGTATTGATGCATTTTCAGCTCTTCAAGACTGAGTGGGTCAAGGGGGGAATTTTTCTATACCTCACTGCTTGAAGGTGTGTATATCACTGAAAAGCTGGTACTGAAAGACCCAGAGAGTTCTGCCGATGAAATGGTTTATTTTCCTTAGTTATTGTCTTCTGTAGTCAGCCAAAGGTGTTTTGTTAAAAGTATAGAGTATTAACTTTTTGAACTGTCTTCCAGGAACTAAAAAATAGTGATTAGTTTGGGGGGTTTTTTTGCCATACTCCTCTTTTTTGGTTTCTAGACAAACGTTTCAAACAACTGTTTTCCTAACTAATGAGCTGCCGTTGCGTAGGATCCAGTTTCTCTTGCTAATTTCTGTTAAGGAACAG
>JAVSBS010008797.1:0-44201 GCA_033124195.1 Coracias cyanogaster | reverse complement strand
TTATAAAAAAAAAAAAAAAAAAAAAAAAAAAAGCCTTTCTTTTGTCAAGAAGCCTGTATGACAAACCACAAAAATGGCTAAAATAAGGTATGCAACCACAAGAATATTTCCTCTGAGCTTTAGTCTCAGTGCAAGACGCATCAGTGTCTTCTACAGTGTCCTGATTTGTACTTACTTGCCTTTTGTAGAGATCAGTCCTGCTTCTAACTTCTCTGAGGTTTTACTTAGGTCTTAAAGAGTTCATGCTTGCAAGGGTAAAACTTTTTTACCTCTTTGCCTGAATCTATTTAAAGTATAGCTGATGAAACTGAAAAGCCAATGATGTCTGTTTTTCTGGAGGAAAAATATAGTCTAAAGTTTTCTATACTAGGTTGATCTGCACAATTGCGATCTTTTTGAGTACTTTTAAATTTTTGTTTTATTTTCACAAGGCAACTTCCAAGTGATGTGATTTCAGCTTTCACATGACCTGAAAAGCAAGAGATAACATTAGAAGACCTTGTCCAGGACACTTGAGGAAACGTGCTGTCATACAGGTGGGGTATATATACAGCAGCATTCTGAAGTTTTTCAGTGATTCCTGTGTTTTGGTCAATTCAAGCAGTCTCTCTTGCAAGGATCTTAGAGGACTGGCAAGGAGGGCCAGCTTCTCATAAAAATATTTAATGTATTTGACTCTCCCTGAGTGAAAATGTTAGTATGGCAAAACCAGGGTGACTGTTGGGCTTCTGTATCCATGCGGGGCTTCTGCTTCGGTTCCTTGCTGGAGCATGGTGCTGGACAAAGGAGCGTGCAGGCAGGTCCCTGTTCATGCGGTGAGCCTGTTGCATCTAGGAACTGAATGCCAGCTGGGAAGGCAATCAGGGTGTGGCACTGTCCGAAGGGAGGCTTGTGTCCTGCTTACTATTCACCAGCACCAGAGAGCTGTGCATGGGTGTGCACACAGGGAGTAGGCAGCTAATGCAGCTGTTAATGTGAAATGTTATGCTGGGAGCCCAGGGGCACTGGTTTGGGACCGATTGCCTCAGTGCAGTGATGGTGATGGTACACTCTAGAAGGCGGTACCTTACACCACTGGAGTGACCAGCTTGCACAGCTTGTGCTTTCTCCTGAGATGAAGCAGGGTTGTGGGGAGTGCCTGCTATGGAGAATGTGGGAAAGGCTGATGTACTTGCTGTCATCTCCGTGTCGTTCTTTTCTGGGGCAGTCTACTCTCTGGCAGTGCCTTGTGTCAGCAGAGGAACAGGATTTTTCAACCCAAGTTCATAAAAGTGTTTTTTGATATGGTGGGAAAGGCTTTCTCTCAACCTCCTCTCCTACCATTAAGTGAATTGAATATTTTACATGCTGTATACAAATGCAACATTTAACACTGGATTATGTAAATTCATACCCTGTATATCTGCCCTCTAAAATGTTTTCTCTATTAAATCTTAAGTTCCTTTTCTATAGTACATCTTGCTGTACATTATCATTGTTCTATACATCACGCAGCTGAGGCGGTAATGGAGTACATAGCCTACTAACCATCTCACAGAGGCAATCAGAGGAAAAGCCACTTTTATTCTATGCAGGTAAACCATGAATTTTTACGGCCAAATTATTAATTTATTGCTAGAAATAGGAAAAATGAGTTATAAATGTGAAGGCAGCGGAATATTTAAAATGCATACAGATAATTACTATGTACTATAAGTGAAATTCCCCATATTCTTAAGTGGCAATGCCTATTTAGAAAAATATCTGAAACAGACTTAAGTGCTGCAGTACACCCTATCTGAAATGATAATGGTTGAGATGATTACAGGTAAGGTATATTTATTCCTTTGATAAATCTGGTCTGATATACTGTTGTTTTTTAAGCTGAAAAATCTGATTTGTCAATATAAAAACTTATTCTAAAACCATTTGTTTCAGTTTGATAGTTAACAACATTCTGTTTATACAGGGAGTTATGTATCCCTTTGGCCAGAGAACAGCCAATAACTTCTTTGCAAGGTGCACAGTCAAGCTGAGGTAATAAATATTTTATTACTTGCAAAAAGCAGAATAGTTTAATCTACCTAGAAGTCCTAATGACTTAAGATTTGTACTTAATCAAAGTGGAAAAATGAGGTTCACTTCCCTAATCAAAATCATGGAAGAGGCAACCTGGAGGCAGGTTGGTAATATCCCTGCAAATACCTCCCAGCAAGCTGCTACGATATCTGATTGTCACCATTAAAAGATCTTGGGGTTGTTTCAATATAGAGTAGAAATACTATTGAAATTTTGATTTTGTTTCCCTTCTTTTGGACACAGTTTCATACCCAGCTCTTGTTATAAAGCCATGTGAGCAGACTATGTGGGCAACAGCCCAGGAGTATATCAGGATATCTTCTGAGAAGCAGCTTTGCTAATGTGCTGCAGCCAGAAGCTGGGACCCAAACCATTGACAAAGGAAAAGGAAAATAGAAGAAAAGTTAGAAAGAGATGAAGCTTCAAAAGCACAAAGGACAATTAGAAAAATATGGTCTGGAAAAAGGATGATCTGCCAGATGTGTGAAAGTGAATCATATAAAAACTTAATAACAGGGATGGATAAGTTGAACAACTGCCATACAGAGTAATCTGTATTAACCTTTGAGAGAAAAATATTTGTAAAAATGTATGCTTTTTATTAGAGCAGAGATCTTGCCAAAATGTAAAGAAAAAAGAACTGGAAAAAAAGTCAGTTTTTCTGATTTGGTTCATTGAATGTGCCAACTTAAGAGAAATACTATCAAAGATTCAGTCAGAGCAATAAAATGACTTTCAGTCATTTTTGAGAGTTAAGCAATGGACTTCATCTTCACTTTGCTGGCTGTGAGATTATACTTGGGAAAAACTACTGATACTCACGCTGCATGTTCCTCTTTATTCTCCCTGGCACTGAGGAGAGCAGGAGGGCCAAAATGGTGCTCTGCATCTGAGGGATGCATACTGGGAGAGTCCGGAGAGCTGGAAAGCAGCGTGCTTGAATACAGTGCTGCTTAGCTGTTACACAGCTTCCTTGCAATTTGGACACTCCTTTGCTGGAGAATATATGTCCTGAGGTACATTTTCATGTGATCATTTCAAGGCCAGAGCTGTTCTGTTTACTATGGATGTGAAACCCCCTCCCTGTCCTCACAAGAAATACTCACAGATATGCATGTCTGTTATTTTTTCCCAAGACTATATATGTAAAAGCCGGAAATTATTTTAAATACAGAAGATTTAATATACTTTAAATATTTTCTCTCAGAATCATAGAATCAACACTTAAAGAATTAAAAAACATTACTAAAGCTGTATTTCTGTTTCACAGAATGAGTTCTATTAGTTATGAAGAGCATTTGAGGTCTCAGTATTTGTCAGGTCTTAAAATTATGTTGTGTATATCTATAACAAAATGAATATATATATAAGCTTATTTAAATGGTTGTGGAGAGTGTTAGTCTTTTCATAAATCCATTTTATGTATGTTCAAAGACAAGAAATATTCTATTTTCTGTTTTCAATCTTTTTTCTCTTCTTTTAAAAAGATACGTTAATAGGCAAAACTATATAATAAATGCATAAACATGCAGTGCAGATTTACCTTTAACAGGGAGTATACTGACTATTAATTGGATGGAAAGACGGTATTTAGCTATCATAAATACATCAGGACTATGTTTATGCTAATTCATTAATCAGAATACATTTGACACTCTGAAATGAGAAAGTTAAGTTGAGATTTAGTAAGTAATTAACAAAAATGCCAGTCAGTAGATACTTAATTTCTTTCCATATTCTTCCTCTCACCGCCCCCATAAATTTTCCCATATCTGCAGAAATGTGTTTAGTTGCCTACCACATTTTAAATACCGTAATTATGAAGACAAAGCTCGAAGGGGTCATGCTTTAGTTAATTATTTGTTTTGGCTTTATCTTTAGTAAATGCTTTGCAGCTGTTTCCGAATCATCTTGTATCAGTACAACATTGTCAGGACGATGAAGTCCACTTAGGACAAGAATTGTGTAAGATACTGTTTCCAGTCATGAATTACACTCATATGCTCATTAGCATATGATCAGAGATATTTCCAGCTTTCCCTTCTGCTAGAGTTACACCAAAGTATTACGGAAAGGACTGGGAGAAGTGTGTTTTCTACAGCTATAACATACCAAAGCTGCTGCCTTCCCTGCTCCCTCCTGCTCCACTATCCTGTTCACCAGGAGCTCCCCTTTTCTCCTGAGCATACTGCTGGGCCCTGGGTGCTGACCTAGAGTGGGATCAGTGAACAGAAGACATGCTTCTCAAGTCATTTGTGGAGTATTCTTTGCTTTTCTTGTGCAGCAGATTTACATCTCTGAATATGATCAATGGAAAACTCATTGATGTAATACAGTCACCCCTCCCATAGGAGCAAAAGGAGAAATAATCACAGTATGCTCTAGGAGATGAAGAGCTGGCTAGTTGCTCTCATTGTATGCTAGGTACTAGGTTACTACCACAAGTGGCTGCCTGTGTCCAAAGATGCTTCTAAGTCCCCAGTTCTAACATTTCAAGGGTGGTTAGGTAGAAAATATTACAAATAATGGAGAAGTTACACAAAGATTGAAAGTACTCTGAATACTGAAGCGGCAAGTTTTGGGGATGATGGGGACTGTTTGGTGACAGGGTTTTATCCTTGCATGGCCTCCCTGAGAAGCTTCTCCATAGCACAACATGACAGGTGCTCCCAGATAAAAGGTAATGTGTATGTGGCTGTACAGCCAGGCCTAGTGCTGCCTCACAGCCACATAATTAATGGTTGCAATTTGCCCTGGCTATAGCCAAAAATATGTATTTTAATATAGTTAGAGCTAAAATTGTGCTGCTGGAAACAAAACAGGGAAGTGTTTTTTTTTTCCTATGAGGTAAAACTGTCTAGGGAAGCAATGACTCAGAAAAGGACTCTGGAGGAGAAGGACCCCCAGTGCAATATTATAAAGGTGATTTTTTTTGCTGTCTGAACAGAGGAATAGGAAATTGTTCAACCTGTAATTACCCACAGTACGATGGTTGACAGAATATCGCAGGCAGGTCTGGAAGTTTATTATCGGAGAGGTCTAAGAGAAGAACTCTGAGATTTGGAAACCTTTCTTTGCAGTAGGATCCAGCAAAGTTTATTAAGGAGAAGATAAAGGAGCAGCTTGACCATATGTGAAGTAGAGACTTGATAACAGCAGCTCTCCTGTCTGGCTGGCAGAGGTATAATGAGATCCGTGCAACTAAATTGAAGTCTAGGCAATTTAGATTCCAAGCAGGCACATCTTAAACAGTGTAGTGATTTGCTAGTGGAATGATTTATTAAAATTGTAATAAATTCCCCCTTATTGGACTTTAAAAAATCTGAACTGGATTATTTTCTGAAGGAAATGCTCCAGTTCAAACAAGGTGAATACATAAAAGTCTTATAGTCCAATTCAGGAGGTCAAATTGAAAGATTTTAGTAATCTATACTATTATTCTGTTGTGCAAAAATTTACTCAGTGGTTGGTCTGTGCACTTCCACCATGTGAAAAGGTTATTTCTTTGGCAGACCTAAAGTATATTAATTAATTAGAGAGATCTCAAGTCCTTTTCTGTGATTTTAGCTTTTGTACTAAGAGGAATAGTTGCCCTAACTTTTTTGGTTTTATTGCATTGAATTGGTTAACAAAGCTAAGAGCGGATAATGTGTTCAATGTTGCTCACATCTCTTGAGCCAGTATGAGGCAATAATGAAAAAGGCAATTGCTAGATTCATTTTGCAATTTTAAAAATCCACATCAGTGAGTTTATTGAGCCTTTGACTCAAGGCAATATGAATGTGGCTTTGTACAATTGGTTTCTGACTAATGGTAACTGCTGGTCTGTAAGCTCTTCCTGCCCAAGTGGCCTCCAGATACTGCTAAGTAATGAGGAAAGCATAAGTAGCTGCTGTGGGTTAAACATACACAGTATTTCACCTTTTGTTAATACATTACTGCTCCTCACTGCTTGGGTTTTTGCTTGATTGGAATATAAAAGCTGCATTGTTACTAGTAAAAAGCTATGCTATTGTAGAGCTCGATGAAGATAACATCAAAATAAATTTACTTGAAACCGAGAAAATCATGTCAAATTTGGAAAAGAGACAGTTATGTTAAAAATTTAATTGGAGAAATGTAATGTAGAACAGGATAGTTAATGGTTAAAAATACATGTAATTTAGTTATTTGAAATATCTTCCATCTGGTATGCCAAGCACACTATAGTGCAATTCTTAAAGATTAGCATTATCCTTTGTTGTCTTAAGAACTAATATTTAATCTTAGTGACTCTCACCCATTCGTGTGTTCTTAGACTTTCCAAATTGAACATGCTTCAGCATGCAGGAGACACTGCTACTAGACATTTCACAGTTAGACAGAATTCTCTTCATTTCTCCCTCAAATAAAGTGTTTCCTCCTGCTCACTGCTATGCAATTTTAGTACCAGAAGACTGCTGTCTTCTCTGCACCCTTGAATTCCTTCAGGTGAAGATTACTTTTTTATGTAACTGCTGGAAATACTGCTGCTTTCTGTTTTATTCCAACTAGATGCCCTGTTTCTTTATTCCTGACTTCAGGCTTTGTCCTTGATTAGGTACATTCCTTACCTGCCCCTTTCTTTTGTAGAAAGTATTTAGACTTAAACATAAATATCTTGTAAAGAATATAGGAATAATCTCAGAGGTGAATATAAAACAGTCTAGCTATTCAGTACCCGCTCCTTACAGAGGAATTGGTTTGATTGTCCAGTTTTGCATAGCTGATTTTGGTACACACCAAAGCTTGGAGCCAGTACTCCTGAAATAGAGGCAGACTGTTAACCCTGGGTGCAGACATACCTAGATTGTGTCACTGTACTTACTCTTCATTAACTTTTCATCTGGTGTCTCTTAGTTTCATTTTCTTGAACAGGGTTGAAAGATCAGCCCTATGGTGTTCAGTGAGATTTACTCTAACACTGAAACTGTCTAGTTCCCTTCGATGTTGTCTGTCAATGCCAGAGTACCCATCCACCCCTTATTTTTTTTCTATCCTAATTAAGCAGTGGAAGCAATTGCTGTGTCTGTTGGAATCACACAAGAGTGATGATATTTTTCTGGTTTTTAAGGTTTTATCTGATAGGAAATGCACACAGATTTACTAGATCATTGTTATACTAGTTGATTGTAAATCCATGTCCTATAAGGGCTACAGAGTGTGAGTGCTTGAAGAGGTCTGGGTTTTCTGAGTTTAGTATAATGCCACCTGTTTAGATCTAACTGTTCAAGTTACCATAAATTCACAGGTTTTCTGAGAATCAAATGCATGCATATGCTGTAGGTTTGTGATATTTGCACTTGCTTGCAATGAGAAATTTTTAATTGAATAATTTATTCTATTTAGGTAATCTTTAATTCCTTTTGAAAATAAGTATTAAATTATTCATGGACTACATGCTTACTTTTCTCAATACTTTAGAAATTGACACATACCTGAGAAGAGAACAGTGTCTGCCTTCCATTTCTTTGTTTAAAAGGGTTAGGAGCTCCTACTCAGCAGATGAAAGAGGAAGTGAAGACCCTTTAATTTGATCACAAAGAAAACAATGATTTGCTAGTCTAGTTTTGATAAAATGTACATAATTTTTTTTGAATGAGAGAAGAATAAAGTTAATCAAAGTAAATTCAGGTTCAAAGAAAAGTATATCTTGGCAGTTTTGAGGTTAATTAACCATTTATGACATAAACAACAGTGGTGGATTCTTACTTCTACATTTTAAAGTCAAGATTGGATTTTAAAACCAGTATTTTAAAAGAAATAATCTGGGTCAAACAACAACAAGAGCAGTAACATCTTCTCGTACCTTGATAGAATTTGCTTTTCAACTAGCCTCTGGTGGTTCTTATAAAGCAGTTTATTTAGCAGACAGAAGTTATGTAGTTTTTAATATGGATCTTTTGAATCTTCTTCAAACTGTGACTCTAGTTTCCATAATGAAAAGCAGCAGGAATCCTAACCAAGGAATCCTATCTGTCTATTTCTGGAAATATTTAAAGTTTATTTTAATTGTGGTTCAGGTGAATTCTTTAATAAATCCAACAGATAATAATGTTTTTTAATGTCACATATATATATCTTAAGGCAATTATGTGGCAATAAGAAGGAGAAAGCTATTCCTGACCTCTTTTAGCAAGTTTTGTAGTCAAAGAAAATGATTGTATGTTTCCTTGGTGAGTTGAGGCAATCTGAAACGTGGATTAAATATCACTAATTTTAGAAAGCAAAATGTTCTGGAATTAGACTGCATCAAATGTCTGAGTCACAGTTTTAATGGTACCAGGCTGTAGAATCTGTTACTTGCCCCTTTGCTTAGTAGGTGTAGTTGTCATACATATGGTTTGGTTAGAAAGAATGTTTGCTGATTTCATTTAAGCTAACTCCAGCTGAAAGCAAACGCTAGCATGAAAAGCACAGCCATTTTACCTGAACTTAAGCTGTTAGATATTAAAACAAAACAAAACATAGGAAGATAAAAGAGTTCAGTATAATTGTTCCCAGTAATTTCTTCACACATTGCCAAGGGATCGTGGATTTCATGTACGTTTCTTATAGATCATAACTTTTTCTTGGAATGGAGATTTAAATTGCACGATTTGGGGCTTGCTTGTTTTTTCTAGATGCAGCAAGCCAGACAATGAGAATATTTAAGTTCTGCATATTCTTTTCAGACTTCATACCTCTGATAAAACAAAAAATTGAAGAAAATTGCACAGTATTCTTTGCAGATTTAGACAGTACTGAAAAGTTATTTCAATCTGCATTCAGATAATGTTCAGAACTGAGAAGATCAGTTTGAAATCTTTTGTTATTGCTGCTTGTGCTGGAGCTGCAGTTACTCACATTTTTATTTTTGGCTCCCTAAGGAAAGTGGTATGGCCATGTATGCTCTGTCTTTCCCCGGGAATTTTCTCACATAATGAAACTGGCAGAGGCTCTGCTATTTGAATGTGTCCTGGGTACGTAATTTCTTTTTGGGGAGTGAAGCAGCAGTCAACATTTGACTGCAATTCTGCAAATGGCATTCCCTAGAGTGCTGGATTTCTGTTTGTTTGTTTGTTTTTCTTAGAACATTGCATTTTCCAACAACTAGATTTAAAGATAATCAGTGGAAATAACCTTTAGTATAGCGTTTCTGTAGATTATTTCTGGTGAGAGCCAGGACATAGAGACAGACTCAACAATATGGTTAGTTAACAACAAGCTCAAATAAAATTGTTAATCTTGAATATGGGTTGAAGTTTTTATTTATTAGTAGATGCAATTAGTCCTGTGAAACACAGTGTTGATTTACCAGATCAAACGAACACCATAATTTGCCCTATATTTGTTTTTTAAAAGCTATGCATATGTTTTTTACAAGAAATCAATAATGAACAACAGGTGACTTTGGTTTTGGGTAGGGCTGGGGGGAAGTCAAGGATGTTCTTCCTGTCCTCTGTCAATCAGTGGTGACTCATGTATGCTTTGCATCTTGGTCCCAATGTCACTTAAATGAAAGGACTTTGTTCACGACTTTCACTGCAGTTTGAACATGTCAGGGATTGTCATCATTTTTGATCCTGTCTTATATTAATCTGTATGTTTGTGTGCTCTTGGTAAACATCTATGCTTTCTGGATCTTATTAAGACATTTCAAACAGAGAACTGCCTTAGAGGGCCCAATCTTCTAATTTGAGCAACCCAGCTTAGATGCTAGAAGACAATGCCTCCTAATATTTCACAGTGATGTATATAATGAATATAAAGGATTTGCATAACACTACTATAATATTAAAAATAGTATTTGCTACCTCATTTCTTGTAAACTTTGCTTCTTTTTTTGGTCTTCTATGCCTGGAACAAGATGAACAGGTATTTTAATCCTCATCTTCTGCCTATGCACTTATGATCAGTGTAGAACTCGACAACATGTAGAAGTAATTGGGAGAATTCTTCTTCATCTACAGCTCCTTTCATTTACCATTATTGATTTTCATCTGTCTTCATGTTGCCCTGCTTATATGTAGCGGAAATAATTTTTGTGTGGTTTTGTTTGTTTTCTTAAATTGTAGTATGATAGATGTCTTGAGAAATGAATTCTCAAGTGGATATAAGGGGAACGTATGGAAAGTTAACTGTGGAAAAAAACTTGGAAAGGAATGAAACACCTTATCCTGGTGCATCAAGGAGCTGCAGAAATTTGCCTTTAAAAATGAAGTATACTTCATTTCCACTCATATGAGTGAATTCGTTTTTCTTGATATATCTTTTTTTATGTAAGATGAATTGTTCTATGAAGAACAAATAGTTGAATTTTTTGTCTCAGTTTTTAAGGATAAAAATGGAAATTCTAACTCACTAGTCATTAGCGATCTTGACAAGAGAAAAGTAAGAGTCCTGGCTTATCTCTTAGGACTATTTATAAATTTCAAATTGGACAAGACAGTAGATAAAATAATAATTGAAAAAAAAATCCAAGCAGAATTAGAGGAAATGTATGATGAATAAATCACTTCTGCTATGCAGATTTTTTTTCGCACCAGGCTGAACAACATCTTTTGCTTTGCTGAGCAAAAGCAGAAACAGTCTCAGGATGACTCCCACAATTCTTACAACATCTGTAAAGTTGTTAAAATAGCCCTCTGCCAGCTGTTAGTCCATCCCTTCTGACTGACACAACTAACAGCCTTTCCTTCCTCTGAACAACATCCTATTCTCTTGCAGAGCAAGAGAGTTTTCTTATAGTTATTAACTTATATCAGGGTCTCAGAGGCTTTGTGTTAAGGATGTATGTCTTCCTATGCAGTTATAGCTGGCAGACTCTTCCGTCTCCACACCCATTTGAAATGTCTCTCAGGCAGTGTTAAATTCTGTGTCCCTGTGCTTTGTCATATCTTTGATTGCCAATGCATTGCATGATATGGAAAAATACCAGGAAACCACATGCCCTTATTTGTTTAGATTTTCCATTCTTTCCATTTCAAGGTAAGTAGGAATTTTTGTTTTGAAAGGGGTGATTCACGGGCATAATCATTCCAATCTGGCAACGATATTGAATCACAGTGTTACATCTTTTAAATACAGCACAAAATTTGCTACTATAAAGAAAATGACCTTACTTATATCTCTGAAACTTCCTTTGTCGTCTTATAGCTCTCCTTTTCTTAACTTTCTTAATTCCCTCTTCTAATTTTGCTACATATTCATGTAGCAACAAAGTCAATAAATCAGACCTTCCTATTTAGTCAGGTGTGCAAATATACTTTACTAATCTGAAGAGCAAAGAAAAGAATTATTTATAATAGAAATAATTAAAGTGACACAAGAGAGATAGACTGACTGTCTACATTTAGCAGGAAGAGCATTTCTCAGTGGAGGGATATAAATTGAGGGATATAAAACTCTATTTTATACGTCTGTGAAGCCTTCTTGCCCTTACTGGGTGGGCTTTACTTCAATAGGATTTTTATCAGTGTTTTTTTTTTTTTCAGTTGAGACTTGGCAAAGCCACATTATTTTTTTCATTTCCTTGGTGGTTTCAAATAATTTTTGCTACCAGAAAAATAGAAAAGCATTGTTTTTGCACCAGTGGTTATAATTCCATTTTATGTAGATACAGTTTCGAAACTTTTCTAAAGAAGCACAAGGCCATGTAAATCCCCAGCTTGGCACTCCGGTAAAATCTCATAACTAATTAGTCAAGTTAAATGTCTGTCACACTTATCCCTCTAAACAGTACGGACTGACAAGGAATGTTGTCAGTTGAAGCATGACTTGGCAGGCTATTTTATAATATCTGTCTTTACCCATACAGATGCAGTAACAAATCTTTATCATGACATTAACTTATCGACTTGGAGGAGCCAAGTTCTCCATTTGGCTATCTTTGTGACACTTCTGTGTTTCACTCCCACAGCATCCTGGAGGAGCTGCTGCCGCTGCGGGCAGCCTGAGCAGGCAGCACTGAGTGCACTCACTCTGCCAGCTCCCCATCAGCGCTGGCTCTCCCTCTATGCAAGGCTGGTGAGGGGTGAAGGAGGATCATTAATTACATATATTACCTTCAGGAAATTCCATTCCAGTTCTTCAGCATAAGGCAGTTGAGAGATACTGACGAATTTGTTGCGGAACTTGAGAAGGCACAGAGTGTGCTTGTGTGGATGGGGAGATGCTCTGCAGAATGAAGGCTGGGAAGGCCTTTCTTTTTGCTGCGGTGGCTTAGTATTATAGTTACTACTGGGTTGAATAAGAAGCTCTTATTTTGCTATCACTTGTATATGGCAGTCTTGAGAAAGAAGAGATCATAGTCCAGATCAAAAATCTCAGTAGCTTGGTAGAAACGGTGGGACCTGAATGCTTTGAGAATACTTTGCATAACAGCTGTTTAATATCCCCTGGCCTTAGCAGATATTTTCCCTTCCCTTTGGTGCTGTGGTCATTACAATCCACCATGCTTCAGATACTGGAAAAGCTTTCAATAGCCTGCTGTCCTCCCTTGTGACCTCCCAACTGAAAGGTACATTGCTTGCCATACACAGGCATCATGCTGCAGCATCCTTCTAGCCCCATTTGGCTCTCATTTACAGTCAATGGACTGATCAGTCAATATCAGATCAGTAACCAACACATCTGCTCACTGTTTAAAACTAAAGACAACATTTTTGTCATGCTCCCTGCTCCCTCCTCCCCTGCCATGCATGCAGTGTGGTGATGGAAGCACTACCTCTACTTTTATTCCTGTAAGAGCAGAGCATACCCACAAATTATAGTCTGATGTGCTTCCAAGTTATAATTTTCCCAGTTGTATTTTCTTGCTTTATTCATAAGATATAATGCTTTTAGAACTGAAAGAAAAATTCAGATACGGTTACCTTGGGAGCCTCTACTGCAAAACATAAATGAGCCATTTACCATCCCAAGAACACTAACTTCTTTTGTTGCTTCACCTTGCATGACCAGTGAAAAGAATGGGACTTAGCAGATGGCATAACTTTTTGAAGGCTTATTTTTTTCACTGTAAATGCTTAATGTAATAGTATTTAATTGCTTCTTCTAAGCTGTTTTAAGTGAGAAGTTAGATGGATCTCAAAATGATAGATGGAGACAGGGTCTAATGTGCTTTTTCAGGGGATAAATGCATTGCTGCTTCATCCTCACTCATTCTGACTCCACTTTCTGCAGCATTTGATCAGCTGGGCTGTTCTCAGCCAGAAGCATGACATCAACAGATGGTTAATATCGACTCCCTTCCTGCCTCATTGGGCTTTGTCTTTAAAGGCTACAGAGATTTAAACATTGAAGGTACAAAGCATAGTTCAAGATATGGTGACATTTGACTGCTAGATAAAGAAAGAAAGGAAACTAGAAATCTCAACTAAGCAGCATCACATTTTCTATTCTATTGCAGGGCTATTTGATCTGCCTGAAAAACAACTGATAAACTTGTCTAATACTTCAGATCTGTCACTTTTCTGAAAAAAGAGAGGGGAAGTAGACCTCAGAAGCAGGCCACAGACAAAACTAATGATGTTACTCCTGCGCAATGAATTGCACTGGGAAGGCAGCTCTTGTACATCTCCTTTAAAAACAGAATAAAGTGTTTTTTTTCTTCTAGAAATGTGCTGGTATAAATCACCTTAAGTAACAGCGTGATTTTCATTTTTTTAAGTCCACAAATACTCTGATATTTTTGTTTGTTGTTGTTTTTTATTTGTTTTTCTTTTTTTTAAAAATAAAGATAATTTCTTAGATTTATTTTGAGTTACCTACTTTACTTGCTTTAAATTCTTATTTATTTAAATGAGTGAAATCACTTTGAAGGTCTGGCTTTTGCTGTTTAACCTTTCTGCTTTCCTTTCTTAATGTATATGTCACTATAAAATGAAATCTGTCTTTTTAAAGTACCACAGAGTTTATTTCCTGAAATATTTGAAGTCCTTATAATTGTGTTAAGTCATGAGAAAAAAATAAGCATAAAACATAATTTTGAAGAAATTCTGACAGAAGAACTATCCATTTGGTGTAATGCATGAGGGCTGGGAAAAAAATGCAATTGCATAGTTAAAGCCTGTATCATAATACAGAAACAGCACTAGGAAACTCTAAACCTGGCATTTCTTAACTTTTGAGAGTTTGGCTTTGCAACCTCAATAATGTTGTTTTTTCCCTGTATGTAGCTCATCTACTGTTGTCACCTAACAAGGAAGAAAATTATGATACAACAGATGTTTATCTTGAATGAAGTTTGGGGTTCTCTCCCATGTATCGAACTGAAGAAGAACTAGGTTACAATAACACCCAGTGTAAAATGCTTCTGTCTGTTTTGTCCTCCTTCACATCTGTACTTTGTGTTTGCTGATTTCTTTCCAATGTTCTTGGCTAATTTCTGTCTTGATATTTCTGTTAACAAACATGTTCTGAAGATAATATACAAACTAACATGTCTGAATTCTCCGTTGGATAAATTGCTATTTGTCCATTTTTAAGTTAAGATTTACATGAATACCAGTGGAGAACCTGCATGGTATTTGAAACTTTCAGACTTTACTATTGCTTAAACCAAACAAAACATTTGGACACTGCCATGGCCTGAGTTGTTTGATAGCTGTATATGTCATACATGGAAGTAAAAGAAGGGGAAATGGGCTAGGGCAAGGGAGGGGTTTAACCTGTGTCACACAAGATTGTTTCCAGAGAGAAAAATCTATTCAGCACACCACATTGGTTGTGTTGTTTCTGAAAGCAAGTGGCTTCATGAAGACTGTATCCCAGAAATTCTGCACAGTTTTCTTACTCTGCACTTTTGTAATATGAACTAAGATTTCTCACTTTATTTCTAAAATTATTAATTTTTTTCTGAAGTACCATAAACTAGTGTGCTAAGAATATATATATTTTAAATAAAATACATTGAGAGAAAGCTTTTTCTTTATCTGCCTACAGCTGAAAACAAAACTGTACCAAAACTCCTAACCTGGTGGTCCTATGAGAAAATTACTTGGAAAGGTTTATAAACCCTGTCTAGTATTCTTGATCCACAAAGAATGGTTTTCCTACTTCTGTTTAGGCTGTTCTTCCTGTAATGCCTCAGGCATTTTTGTTCTGCTATTTTGGAGCCTCCAGAATCTAAAAATCTTCCAGTTTATCTGTTTATTTTCCTTAATTAGAGACAGCTTTTAATTTTGATTTGAAAGTCTGCTTAGTACAACTGTGTGATTTGTAGTCGTCTATTTTTCTTTTCCACCCACAAACTGTTGAAGAGAAGTTCAGGGGCAAGTTCAATTAACTAAAGTGAGTGGGAGCCTTTCCATTGGCTTTAAAGGATTTGGACTAGGACATTGTAGTACAAAAAGGTGAAGCTATTTTTGAGCATATGCACTTAAATTTGGCTACATCCTTTTAAGGAAGAACAATGACTCTTATCTGTGTAACTAATAAGGTGTTTATCACTGTAACCTATACTTCTAGTAGCCTGTTAGATGAAATGGCTAAGCTGTTGTGTAGTTGTTTTATTTTCTCTCTCCTGCCAACCCCTTGAGGGCTAATCTTTGTAGTTTTCTAATATAACTTTGCTGAGTATTTTTTAGAGAATGTGAGTTGGAGATGTATACTTTGCACTGGAGTAAGGAATGGTGGGGTTTGTGACAGCATTTGGTTCCAGGTGAGGATTTGCTCTAGGAAAGGGTTGTTATTTCTAAGGAGTATCTTAAAATGGAGTAAGAGTTTTCAAACATCCTTTCAAAGATGTTCAGTGGTCTTTTAATTGTGCTATTTTGGGAAACTGAGTGCCTGGAATAGAAAAGCTCTCGTCTAGAATTTGTCTCTCTATGATGCATGAGTGTAGATTGTGAAGAATAGGTTACTATTGCTTCAGTTGAGGAGAACAGCTGCAGTGTCCTGTACTAGCTAGAGCTGGCTAACAGTAGTGGCTCATGCCCAAGGAAACTGCATTTTTTTAAATCCACTTAGGATGTGACTAAGGGGCTTAATACTTAGGTTGTAATTCATAAAGATGGGATAGCTACGTTAGCTCTGCTCCAAGGATGAAGGCGGTTGTTGAGAAAGACAAAAATTACAGTACAGATGCTGCTGCAGCTGGAAGCAAGGTACCTAGGCTCGTACCTAGGAAAGGCACAGTGATTCCAGCTCTTCCTCAGCGCACAGGAAAAACTGGCATGTTAACGTGCACATCTGTTCGTTCTCAAATAAATCTGCTAAACTAGAGCTAAAATATAGCAAAGTCAGAAAGACATAAAAGATGTATAAGAGACTACTAGCATTATTAAAGGAGAACCGACTGTCCTTTAGCACGGGAATAATAAAGGCAGGAAGAAATCTAATAAAGCAAAGCAGAATTTTGTATCCTTAGTTGTCCTCTATAAAGTGGGAATAGCCAGACACACTCATGGCAGAGGAAAAGGAAAACTTGATTATTCCTCACTCACAATGTTACTCAACCAAGAATGTAATACAGCCGTGAAAAATCAAGTCTTTCTTGGAAGTATCAGGGGAAGTATTACTGGTGAAGGCAAGGAAATATTCAAGTTGTTTTACATGTCAGTTAACACATAATATAATGGTAATAATATAGTGGTATCTGCTGCTTTTATGATTGTTGCTTAAGAAAGGTTCATTTGAACTGGTTTACAGGAAAAGATACAATATTTGATGAGTTATACTAAAAGATTTCAAATTGTTTAGATAGCAAGTGAGGATGAAGTGGGGATATGACTGCTCTGTTCAAGAGCTTCAGAACAGTTTAAGTTCCAGGATAGGAGAGCAGCTGAAATAAACAAAATCCAGGAAGAAATGGCTGAAACCTTCTCCTGGGCTCAAGGATGGTGGGAGGTAGATAATAAATGAGACCGTGATTGAGGTTCCAGAGCAGGAATATGGGGACCAACTGTGAAGACAGAATTTGAATTTATGAAGAAGGTTATGTAATTGTCTATGTACAGCAGGTACCACAGAGGCTCTGTTGGTAGGGCTGAAGAAAATGAAAATAATCCAAAAATAAACTTAACTTTCCTATGAGTTAGAAGTAAGATGTGGTTTTGATTATGGGAAGAAACTTAATTTACATGAACAGTTTCCACTGATCTTGTTTCTGAGGCATGGAACTAGGTTTCTAGCTCTGCCAATTATATCCTATTTGCTAATCTATACAGTGCCTTTTTCTCTGCCACTTAGGAATAACATGAAATGAAACTATATTCTTATTTTAAAATGCCCTCATATCTTGAGTAAAGTTTTATAAATACTAGATGTTACAATTATTATTAATCCTGACTTTTAGGGAATCTCTTCTGTCTGTAGTGTTTTTGCAGCTTATTGACTGATCTGTATTTTTAGTTCTGTTCTGAAATACACCTTATATTTTAACATATTGTTGTAAATGGGTATAATTTGTCTCATGCACCATTTGTAGCTCTCTAAAAGCAATGGAAGTTTTACAGATGTCACTAGATAGTTTTTCTACTGTTCATATATGCACAAGTTTGATAGAAATATTGTCCAGGTCAAAAACTGTAGGGAGCTTAATGCAATAAGTTTGGAGGAGTTGTTATGGTGGTTGGACGCCTGGGAAGAAGGCTTTGTTTTGCACAGTATATCAGCTCACTGCTGCAGCACAGGTCAGACAGCAGCTCTAGCTCTGTTGTATGGATCTCAAATCTGTATTGTATAGGGATCAGGTGATCTGTGCTTACAACTCAAAGCTCTACACCATACTTAATGGCAAATCTGCTACTAGAGAGGGTGAGGAGGCATCATTATTAAGGCATTAAAACCATAGCAACAAAGACACAATGTATTTAGCAGTGGTGGAGATTAATTCTCTCAGTATCATTTGCTATGCTTTGCTGCTTGTGAAGGTGTTTAAGTATGATACGCTTTACAGCTGGGTGAAGCCTAGAAAGACTGGTTTCTGCCACAGAATCTCCAGTTAACTTCACAAGTAGTAGAAAGCAATGGATCCTGAGGATTTTGCTAGGACCTTTGGTTTAAGGAAAAAACATTACTTCTCTGAGGCTTCAGACTTCCTTCATCTCTTCTCTTGACTGACACCTGCTCATCTTTACAATGGCAGAAGAAAACCTGTGTGAATAATACCGAAGTGCAAATTCTTACACTGTGCTATTGAGGCTTCACTGTTGTTTCCTCCCACTACTTTGTGCCCGAGACTGAAGGAAAAGAGAAGTGCTATAACGCTTTGAGAGTAAAGGGAACTTTGGTGATTTTTTCAGTAGACTGTCTACTGACTATATGTCCAGTGTATTTCTGGACTATGTGTCCAGTGTATTTCTGGACACAGTGAAAGCAATGGATGAGGCCAAACAGACTTAGGGAGAAAGGGCTATGGAAGGTGACCTGAAGATACTTAAGATAACCTGAGTTGTGTTAGATGACTTGTACAAGAGAAGAAGCTGCTTTGTTTTGCAGCTATTTTTTCAAAAAAGTTGCCTGGAATCTGAAAATTTTATTTTAAAAAAAGAAGATGATACAATTTAAGTCAATAAGGCATTAGCACAAAGCTGCTGTAAAGTGGACATTCATCAGTAAAGTGAAGGAAAAGTCCTATCAATTATATCTGAAAACATATAGACTAGTGGATACAGTGCAGTACTCCAAGATTATACAGCTAAATAAATCACAGTGTGGCCAGAATGAATTTTTTTCAAAAACTGTCTTCTTTTCAAAATACATTTTAAAAAGTCAATGTATTAATTTTCCACAAAGCCTTTTATTTGCCCTAGGTAGACTGCCTCCAGGCACCTTAAGCAGAAATTCCCGTAGTTAGTGAAAATACATTTGTCTTGTCTTATGAAACATGACAGGTTCCAAGTCATGCAAGTTTTCATGAGAAAAAAAAAAAAAAATCTGCTCTGGGAGAAGGCATCAATGTCAGCAGCACCTATAGAAAATGTCGTTGTCACTGTTCACTATTAGAGAACTGAAGGCAGAAGAATGAGCAAAACCGAGAAAGGATGAGTCCTCCAGATGGTGAAAGAGTTAAAGGAGACAAACAGAGAATTGATGGAGAGAAGATAAAGATCCTTTCAATAGGTAGGGGAAACAAGTTATTTTGCTCAATGGAGAGGTTCTAATCCTATTTTTAGCTGTTGTAAATCAATATATACAATCATTATCTTGCACTTCTCTAAGGCCTCCGAAAATTCTTTTTTATAGCTGGATAACTGAAGCCGTCACATTTTCGTTATTTGCCAAAGACCAAGCTGAAGTTAAGGCGTAGCGTCTTGGTTTCCTGGCTATAAGCAGAATGTTGTCTCCAATGGAATTATTCCAATAGGAAAAGATTTCTACAAGACAGATTCTAAAAATAGAGTGTCTGAAGATAGTCCCTGAGATAAAGAAAAACTGGATTGTATTCCCTTCATAGGAAAAGGTCAGTAGATGGAAAATAAATATGAAGTCACAGAATTATTTCACACTTTAGCATCTAAAAGCATTATTTTCCTTTCCACTTAGGCTATGGATATTATTTTGCCAGTGCTGTTTGCTGTGACTTCTGACTCACCTGGCAGTTCCTGACAAAAATTTCCTCAGTTCGAAGCATGCAGTTTTCAAAGTGGTATCAATGCGCTAAAAATGCATTTCCTTGATTCCTGTCCCCTATAACAACATTGTCTATTTGTAATCAAGTGAAAAAACTTATTTATGGAATCAAGAACTAAGTGAAAGAAGGTTTGAAGATGATATTTTTTGCTAATTAATTCAATTTTAACTTACTCTGAGTCTTTTTTCCTCTACAGCTTTCATGCAATAATATTCTGTTTATTCCTGTTCTGTTAAATCTCTAATGTGTTTACTCTCATACTAAATAAAAGATCATTCAAATGAAGCAGAAAATTCAAGATGTATTCCTGCTGCCTTTTGGGTAAAACTCTGCAGAGGTTTTTGATTCCCTCCTGATTGCCCTTTGCTTTGGAGACAAGAACTGTCTGATCTACATCTATCTAAAGTTTCCACTGCACTGAATTCTGTGTCTGCGCTCAGCTAGAGAAAGGAGCCCATCCTGTGCTATCTGAGGTATTTTCTCTTATGACCCTTTTGTATTTTAGAGCTTTGCCTTTGCATTTAGCAAGAACAAGCTTTGGAGGTTTATTTTGACATTGAATTTTCTGGTATTTTTTATTTCATATCCTTACAAACTTTTCATTCTTGCTAGAGCTCCAAGTGTTTCAATTTTAGTGTAACTAACTCACTGAGTTAGTGGGTAAAGCAATGATAAAGTTGAGCCATTTAATTGTTGCACAAAACTAGTCATCCATCATGTAGATGGCTCTATTGCAGTGTGTTGGTAAAAATAAGCAGCATATTGAAATAATTACTACATTACTTCAAGTAACGTTATTTTATATTGCAACTAGAGTTGGTTTGTTTTGTCCTCTATTTCCTCTTAGAAAAAAGAATTTTAAAAAACTGTGTCAAATTTTTTTTCTAAAAAAACCCCTCCTCTTTCATGTCAGTGGGAGGTGTTATTAATTACAAGTACTGCAGGTTGATTTTTAAAAAGTTGTAGGCAATCACAGCATGTTTTATTTCGGTTCCATGATTTTAAACTCACATAAGTTTTCTTAGCCTTGAAGAAATATTAACTGTTTTTCATACAACTTACATGCATTAATAAGCTGAACAAAATGTAGGAATTTCCCAGCTAGAACGCTAGATGCTTGAACTGGCATGATGAATGCCTGCACACAACTTCTGCACTGCAGTGGGCTGCATTGCTGAGGAAGAAGTTGAACTCTGACTAAAAGGAGAGATAAACAGTCTCAGCAAAAGGATGGAAGGTGGTTACACAATGCAAATAAAATACAATGAAAAATGAAGCAGTAGAAGAGAGGGTCTGAAACTGTCAAAGGTATTTTCTTACTCTGAATTATTCACCATGCAGTGGAGAGGAGAAGGAGGTTTCTTCAGAATATAGGCAGCCTGCCATGTTTGTAAACTTTTCTATTACAAACTGATTGCAAGGAAGAAATTCTAGATATTGTCTGTTTGTGGTTTACCTCAAAGTGGTCCTTTCAAATTATTTTTTTCTTTTTACCAAGAAAATGTTGTTTCATTTAAGATAAGAGTGACTTTGAAAATTATTCTGTATTTTTGCTCTTATTTGCATAAAAGGCATAAACAGTGCCATTAACTTTAAAAGGAGAGTTGTGTCAAATTTTGTATGGCTTTTAGAATGAGACCCAGTTATCAATTTTTATCATGGTTCCAGTTTGTACAACCGAACACAAATAGTTTGCACAGAATCTGTGCTAATGAGTAAACATGACTTATACCTAAAGTATAGGACAATTCTTGCATGGTTTTAAGAATAAATTCTTACTCTGTTTATTTAAATCATTGGAGCATTGGTATATGTCAACACATGAATTTGATTTGGTACATTTTCTGTTCTGGACCACCTCATATTCGTTCCTAAGATCCAAGAGTGAGTGATCTCATATTATGGCTTTCCAAATGGTGCTAATTAAGGAATTTTCCTGCCAGGTGCTCAGCATGCACCCCTCCTATTGCTTTCAGTTGTGGTTGAGGGCATGCTGCATTCTCTGGGATACAGCCCTATTGTTTATGAGTGTAAGTTAGCCTTGCCAAAAGGAATACAATGTTAGAAAATAAACAGCACTGAGATTTACTTTGAGGATCCCCTGAATTAGCTGGGTTTTTTTCTTTCTGGGGAATATCAAAGTTTACATCTGGAAAATATGTCAGTGTGACATATAAATACTGTCTGACCACTAATTTCACAGAACATTCTTTATATACAACTTGTGGGAAATCAGTTTTATGTTAAAGTAATAAGGATCTAAAGTCTCCTACGGACTTAAGAGCCCTCTGGAGCAGTAACTAATTCTGCTTTCCTTCTTGTAACATGACTCAACCTCTGTTTCAAAACTCAGTCTTGTAGCCAATTAATTATTGTGTAGTTTCCTGATAAAGCCTCAAATAGGCTAATCCTTGGATATAATACCGTGCATGGTCATTACTGACAGCTTCTTTTGTTCCTGAAAGCCGCAGTATGTGCCTTTTACTTTCTTTAAAGAAAAAAAAAAACAGGTCAGAAATGTGAAATGTAGTAGGTTGTTCTTTTTTTTTGCTCTTAAATTGCGTATGTGAGGTACCTTGGAATGAAGAAAGGGGCATGTTTTCAGCTTTAAAATTTTCAACAAAATGACAACTTGCAGAAAATGTAATCACAAGGGAAAATCTTTCCTCTTGTATTCTGGGGACCTAGTTTGTGTCCAGAGAACCAAGCCCCTTGTAGGACAGAGATGAGTAAACAAAAAGTACTCATGCTCAGGTGTGCCAGAGTCCAGAGTTTAGAAAATGTTCTGCATGTGGCTGTGGGTTAGCCAGCAGGAACTGGAGAAGGGATCAGCAGAGCTAAGGGTTATGGTAAAGTCAGTGCTGCAGTTGCATGGGTGGGTTATTCCTTTCATTCTCCATTATCTCTGTAGGGAAGAGACTTTCTATATGTTTAGTGAACATTGGAAAATACAAATGGATTAGTAGTATTTTTTTCTTGAGGAAAAATACAGCAGAGAAGTAGGTATTTTGCTACCTCTATGTCCTATATATCGTTAGGTTTTACATTGGGGATTCTGTTTTGGCATTTCCAAATCATCATGAGAGGAAGTACCTATTTCAAAGGCAGCCTATGCAAACTACCAAAAGTTAAACTAGTGCTGACACACTGCTCATAAAAAAGGGATTTAAAAAAAATTTTTTTTTTTAATGGAGGATTTTTGGTTTGGTTTGCGGGATTGGTTTGTGTGTGTGCGTGTGTGTGTGTGTTTGTCTCTTTAAATGGAAAAACATGTTTGCATTTCAGAGGGAGAAGCAAGCAAGCATGACTTGTTCACCCCTTAGTGAGTGGTTAGTGCTGCAAAGCTGCTTTGTAAAACACATATTTGGATCTTCGTCTGGTTTTGTAAGTGCCAGCCCTCTGTAGCTCAATGGTTTAAATTTCTTTGGAATGATGTTGTTAAGCATGGTGGGGTGCTTCTTTCCCGGATAGTACAGAAATAACACTATGTCACTTAAAAGACTTCTCTTCTGGCGTTCATGTGGAACTGCATCTATTTAATCAGATGATTTTGAACAAAGCATCTACTAATCCTTCAGGGCTTTAGCTTTTTTTTTTTAGGATTTATCTTTTATCCTTTTGCCATGATCTGTGATTAAGCCAAAGTTCACAAATTATATGGTCTTGAGGTGAAATGAAATCCTTTGAAGAAAAGTCTTGCACTAAGTGATGTCTCCTGTGCTGTAAATGGCAGCCTTGCTTTATTTCCTACAGTTCAGTTGCTATAGCAGAAGGATATTCAGAAGTGCAGGTTTTCTTGAGATCCTGTTGTTTTGGCTCAGATGTAGAACGGCAAAATCCTTGGACAATAGAATTAATTAAGGATCTGATGGTGCATCCGAAAAATAATGGTGCCAATCCTTCATCTCCAGTAGCTAAGGGCAGATTCTGTACAAATGCTAAAGAAACTAATACTCTATATTCAAAATGCAAGCTATAATTACAAAAACATGTCTATGTGGTTATCTTTTACTTCAGCACAGTGAATGTTATCTATATTATACATATCCTACAGGAATGTGCAAATTCAGACGCTCATAAACAGCGCATCTATGCTATTTTCTTGCAACTTGAATGAAGATTTTGCTTAGAAAGTTTTCCCATGACGTTTGGTGTTTCAGATACAAAGCTTCTTCACCAATTAACCTGTAGAGTCTTGATGGGTGGTGTGAAAAAGGTAATTGGATTTCCAGCCTTGTTTGATCCAGGCTAGAGTGACAGTGCTCTGCAGTTCATTGTAGCCCGGTCAGAGCCTTGGTTACTGCAGTCCTTGTTAGACCATCCCAATGGGGATAAAAATTGGTTTATGTGTTGTAATGCTAGTTTAAGATGATTCTCTTATGTCTTATACCGTGCTTCTCTAAGGAGGTTTGTCCCATTGTTCCAAGTCATTCAAATTTTGTACAGTTAAAAAATTGTGTTATCCAAAGAATTGATCCAGATTCTTAGATATCAAACTGTGACTAGGTGAGCATGATAATGGCTTTGTGAATGTCCTAATAAAATATGAAATGAAAGTTCATGTTAAATACTTAGACCAAAACATAACTGTGTATTGAAAATGACAGAGTGGCCATGCTGCAGAATTCTCATAAAGCATAGGGACAATTTGCAATGACAGATCTCTTAGATGATTCATAATCACTTCTAACAAGTGAATATAAAATCAGTTCAGCTGAGCTAATAAAGACAGCAGCAAATAGACAATACTGCAAAATTCAAAGTTTAACAATCAGAAAAATATTTGTAGTGACTCTCTGTCATTGCATTACTTCCTGGTTAGCAATCTTACAGTCGTTAAATACCGTTTTCATGTTACTGAGCAGTAAACTTCTCACAACAAAAGAGTTACAACAGAGGTGACTGATCTTTGTCAGTACCTCCAAGCAAGGTAAATTGTTAAAATTACATTGGATTTTATTGCATTGCTTCTTTAATCTTGAAGTCTGCTTGAAAAAAAATACATTGCTGTATGAAGGTAAACAAGTTGTTCTTGAAATGTAAGGTTTTCAGAACAACCTCTGAATTTAAAAATTATTTTAAATTTATAATTAAAATACACTTCTGGACTTATACTCTGAAGCCAGCATGGAAAACTTCAATGAGCAAGCAGCGGTTTAGATCAGCTATGACCTCAGCAATGCCACAATATTCCTGCTGTAAAATCGAGATACTATCTTACATGATAAATACATCTGAGTGGTAGGGAAAGATTAAAGTTGTCTGGGGAAGAGCAGCTTAGCCAAAATGTTGAGTAATTAATTGGGGCAACCCCTGGCTTCCTGGAATGAGGTATAGTGATGCATTTTCTTAGCTGCCATGTTGCAATCTGAGGAGCTGCTGGAATCTGATCTAGTCCAAGAGCTGTTGTGAGAGGAAGAGCACTGCTGTGGTTCAATGCCTGAGAGAGCCTAGGTTTAGCTCCATGTTGCTGTAACTGGCCCATGTTACAAGTACTGTGCTTGTTTGCACGTGAAAACTTTTAGGTTCAGTAAAGCATTTCTGGAAAGTTTTCCTCTAGAGCCTTCCAGTTTAAAATAGTGTTTTTTGATCATGATTCCACTATCTTTGAGGTAAACAACAGTATTTCTGGTAATGTGACAGTCTGTTGGAAACCAGTCCCAACTTAGTTTGCATGTTGTCCTGCTGCAGTGCAGATTATATCTAAGCTCTGCTGAAAGAAAATGTATAAAACCAGTAGTTTTATAAAGCACTCTTTAGGATGTAGAAATACGATGATGTTGCGTCACTTACCTAATATTTTCACACATCTGTAGAAGTTTCATGTGCCACCTGGGTCTGCAGTGTACTGATTTGGAGGGAAGACTATCTGGACAAATGTGTTCAGTGTTGTCATGCTGCCAGATGAGGATGGCTGGCTTTTATCTGTGAGAAGCTTGACTGAACATTCCTACTGAGCCAGCTGGTGCTGTGGAATAACATGTGCATTTTATGATCTGTATGGGAATACAGATTAATCCCCACAGAGCTTTGTCTTCCTAAAATGGGACACAGGTGGAATGTAGGTGCCTACTTCCGAACCTTGCGGATGTTTATATGTGCATCCTCCTTTCACAGGTTTGTTATCACCCACTCTGTACTAGATCCATTTTTGGTCACCATCATTTCTGGAACAGTTTGTTTGATTAGCCACAGATAAAGTAGCACTGTTTCTCCTCCAGGATAAGGAACTTGATAGATATCATGTGGAGTAACTTCAGGGCATGGTTCCAAGGGACCTTGGCTGCATCAAGTGCAGGACATTACTGATGTGTCCTGGAATTTGATTTACGGGAGCTTCTGGGAGAATTTGCAGCTTCTGGGAGAATTTGCTAAAGCTGATGTATGACAGAAAACAGTCTGTGTAAAAGGAGTATGCACCTCGTGTGCTGTTCTCCTCAGATCAGCAGTCAACTCTGCCTTCACTTTCTGTGCCTTCTGTTCCTCTTGTCCTCCTCAGTATACAACAGTCTCTGCTTTCTCAATGCAATTTATTCCTTCATAGCCACTCCCTACACAAATCCCTCACACAGTCCTCCTCGCTGTACCTTGTCCTCAGCAACAGTGTTGCAGGAGAGATGGTGTTCTGAAAGGAGATGGATCCATCTGCATCTCCTTATTCTGTTTTCCAAAGGTCTGAGTCTTTGAGTACTGAATACCATCAGTTCCTAGGAATTCCTTTCCTTTGAATGGATTTTATTATCCAGCCTGTGTGTGGGGAGATTTTCTGGTGGCTGTTTCCTGGAACTCCTCCTGGCTACACAAGAAGACAGTTTCACAGTTTACTAGTTGTTTTGGATCTACTCTGATGGGTCTAATTCTTTCCATGACTTTGGAAGAAACTTTCACAGATAATTTGGGAGACAGTGTCCCAAAGTCTTGTTTTATGTATTATGAACTGAACTTTGCAAAGCATCATGATTGCTTTTGACTTGGTCTTGAAATGAGTACAGACTTGATGCTTTGATGGATAAAGGCCAACGACAGCACATACTAGCTATGGTTACACCTGGTTTGATTCCCCCATCTACTGTGTGTGTTTAGTTCCAGGGCTTGAGTGTGCACTGTTTTGTTGCCTCTGTCCCTATCTTGAGGGACATTCTCTGTGCACATCAAGCTGTGCATCCCCTGCCTTCCTACACCTCTGTAGCCACAGAAAGACAGCTTGGGTATCACAGGTGCTGAGTGTGAAATGATGAGAGCCCCACAATGCTAAGATGAGCAGCAAGATGTCAGAAGTACAACTGCTATCCGTGACTTTATTAGTTGTTAGTTTTTACTTATGAAATAACTGAGAGACTGGGAAGAATGAATCTTGGCCATAAGGTTGAGCAAGGAAAAAAGTTAGCTTTTGGGTAACTCAAGTGAAACGGAAGTTTTATTCCTAGCATTATTAAAAATATTATCAGACCCCAATTTTTTGAATGTAATAAACTCTGTAAAGGAGATTCAATGATACAGTTATTACTGCAGTGATTAATTAACTTCTGACTGGATCCCACCTGCAGCTGTGGTCTGTGTTTTCTGGAAGTTTGAATTCAACTCCACTTAGGAGAAACACTGTTCTGAAACACTTAGTTTATTTTCAACAACAAAGCTGTTATGTGGAGAAATGCATGTTGCCTATTTTTCTGCTGTATTCTAATTTTACTACTGTACTGTTGTTTAAGCTGTTCAGCTTGTAGCTGTTATCAGTATTTTAATATATACTGAATTTTACTTGCTTTCTCCTTAGCTTGTCCCTCTTTCTCCCTATCCCTTCATCTCCAATAAATCTCCATCTAGTAGTGCAAACAGAGAGGAGGAAGGCAACGATGCTGAAACAACTTTGTTTTCTACAAATGTAATTATACTTTTCAGTTCTGAGAAAGAGGTTTCTTGTAACACAAGTTCATTTGGTCTTGAAAAAGCTCAGGGATTATTAGTGATTAGTGTTCATCAAGGTTTTGGGTTTCAGTAATATAATTGATTTTTCACTGGTGTGTATCAAAAAAATATTTGAAGATGGAATTACCCCAGGAAACTGGGAATTCATATTGTGAAGAGTGGCACATGCCAGTAATAGGGTTTCAGTTGTGTTTTCCAGATTGAGATCTTAAATATTGTTGCTCTGATTCATCATCATACACAGATTAGGGAAGCTGAAAATACCTTGTTGAAGGTAATACCAGCAAGAGACATAAATATTTCAGAGATCCAGACTTTTAGGCTTTCTCCTCAAAAGCCTCCCAGCTCTTCTACCCTCAGTCTTGGGGTTCAGCTGGGATTCAAAGCTTTTTACTCCAGCTCAGCTGTCTGAAGTCAGATTACTTAAAGTGGGAAAATTCTTCTTAGGGAGTGAGAAAGTACTTGTGATAAAGCCATACAAGGCAAGAAAAGTAAAAATTTTTACATGTAATTTTGGAGATTCCATGGATGTCAGATCTTTCCCTTTTGAAACCTTGACCTGCTATGGAAATGCAATAAAACTTATTTTTAAGAAGAAAGGATGAATTCTCTGCTTAATTAATTATTAATTATTATTAATTCTTATTAATGCTTACCTTTGTATCTAGTTAATGTTGGCTATGGATTCAGTACATCCAGGGAAACCTTATAGCAGCCTTCCACGACTTAAAAGGGGCCTATAGGAAAGATGAGGATGGGGAAGTGTAGTGATAGGATAAGGGGTAACAGTTCTAAGCTGAAAGAGGGTAGATTTAGATGTAAGGAAGAAACGCTTTACAATGAGGGTAAATTATGCCCCCTCCCTGGAGGTGTTCAAGGCCAGGTTGGATGAGGTTCTAAACAACCTGGTCTAGTGGGAGGTGTCCCTGCCCACGGCAGGGGGGTTGGAACTAGATGATCTTTAAGGTCCTTTCTAACCCAAACCATTCTGTGATTCTATGATTAGTCGATATGTGGCTGGTTTTGTACTGCATTATACTGTCACAGTGTGGAATGACTTTTTGCAAGAATGTCCAAGTGACCCAGAGAAGCAGGATTGCTGCAGCAATAGCAGAGAGTGGAATAGATGATCAGCATAAGCAATGGGCTGTACTGAAGAAGGGTGCTTTTTGTGGGCACTCCTTGCCTGACAGACCTTCAGTGGGGATTATGAACTCCAAGAGAAGGAGATTAAAGGCTGGTGGTATCTTGAAACATTTGCTGCTTTTGCTGTTTTCAACATCATTGCTATCTTACAAGTTTGGAATTGTCCTCCTTATAAATTTTTACTAGATTAATGTATTGAGTTACTCATATATTTTCTTATTTTGGACTAAGCCTGTATATACTATCTGATTCTATAATAATTTAGTTTTTGAATGTGCTAAACTAAAGTGGACAAGGGCTGGAAAAGGTTAATCTGAACTAAATGTTTATCTGCAGACTTGCACTGGGAAAATAGAATGTATCAATTATAACTGCTATAGTTACAGTATTTTGGTGTAAGCTTGTAAAGGGGAACTACAAAAAGCAATTGCTTAGAAGCATCTGCCATGGTATAAAATGGCCAGATGGAGACCACCACACTTATTAACTGGACCTTGGCAAGGGGATCATGTGAAAGCTTCTCAGTTGTTACTGTAAAAATTTACTTGGCTTTGCTTAAATTTCCCTTCAGCTGAAGGTTGTTTAAGAAGTATGTTTTAATTGTAGCTATACTTGTGTAATGTATGTGTCTAGGCAAAGCTATCAGATATCTATTTTTTAAAAATTGGTAGAAATACCTTTACTTCATTTATGGACTTAGGTACTTTGTATATTTTCTCAAAACCATTCATGACTAAAATGTCTCCATATGTGAGATATATCCATTTAATGCAATGGATTGATGAAAGATATGCTCATGGTAAGGTAATATGAATGAGAGTATGAATTTTACAGCTCAAATATTGTGTGATTCTAACAGAGTTCAAATGTAATTTTGAATGTTCATAACTACTCTGAGAAGATGACATTGGTCTCAGCTGGAGCAGGTGGTTTGGATAGATCACTGTTTGAAAACTGAATTCACAAGGTATTTGTTAAGTTCTTGAAGAATTCAGTAATTTTTCCCCTGGTACTTCTGAAATGTTCCAGGAGAAAACTTCTGTGTTCAATAAACCACAGCTCCACGGAAAAATTAAAAAATAAAATATGATTGGCTCCTGACATGGTCTAATAGCTAATTTTTTTTTTATATTGTAGCCATTTTAGTAATGTAGGAATATTTTCTTTTTAAAAAATATGGGAATGAAAAAGAAGTGAAAGCAAATTCTCAGCTGTAGCTTTATGACGCAGATTTAGAATGTCAAGCCCATGCTCTCAAAGATCAGATCATTGCCTCATAAAATTACAGTGGGAATTACAATCTCTTACTTCAAAAAAGCAAGCCATTATCTAGAATGCTCCTTTCCACCTTGTTGTTAAAACTCTTTCCATTAAGTGCTAAAACAATTTTTACAGCTATCCAGCGGTTCACTAAATCCTTAATTCCTGCAAATATTTTGTAAATGTTTAACCTCAAGCGTATAAGGAACTGATTTGAATAGCTTGAAGATAAGCAAGTTTGTAAACAGTTTTACAGGCTTTTTCCATAGGGATTTTAATGAAAAAGTAGGAAAGACTTCAAGAAAGAAAATGACTTAATTGAAGCAGGTGAAGAATTATGCTTTCATCACCCTGAGATCTTGTAAGATTCAAGTGCTGCACATTGGACATTTCATTCAAGATATGCCTTGAAGACTTAGAGGTAACTCTGAAATCTTTTCATTCTCTTTGGCAGCAGCTAGCTGTCTTTGAAACTTTCACTTTATGCACCTTACTAAAGTGCTGGTGTGTCTTACTCATCTCTTTATATTTATGATGAATTACAGAAGTTAGTTACACAAGGTAATTGTGCTATGTGTAAAATTAAAGTTGAAGGTCATTTTGAGGTTAGGCTATGATGAGCACATATGCTAACTACCTTGTTTTACTCTTGCAGGAATTTTTCTTTTGCTTTTTCTTTAACATATGCACACATGCTGAATCAAGAAAGAATGGTTCCCTTTCATTGCTTGAGTTTCTTATTGGTTGCAGTTATTTAGCCTTGGATTTACCCAGGTTTGTGACAATGGTTCAGTCTTGGAGGAGACATATGGAGAGGTCAGCAAGATATCAGACAATTACATTTTTCTTTGTTAAGTTTCCTGGCTATTCAATAGAAAATTAGTGCCAGGCATTTAGATTTTATTTTGCTGCTTTGTGTCAAGAATAGGAATTTGGAACAAAATTATTATCAACAAATTATTGTGCTGGCCTGTCCTTTTGCAGTCTTAAGACCCTAGTGATTCTCTTGAAGGTCAAACCATAGGGAAAAAGAGAGACCTCATGCAAGGCAATTGTCTATCTGCATTAAAGTGCGAATTCTACCACAAGTGCTGTTGGAGTGGATAAAGAGCAATGTAAGTAAATGTAGTCTTTAGGACAGAATCTAAATAACAAACAGTATTAGTCATCATTGGAGTTGACTGTGATGAATGGAAACCTTTGCTTTGTCTCCACATAATAATGATGAGAGGTTATCTGAGGCTACAGAGCCATGGGGCTGACTTGAGTGTAGACCTGGGGAAGTGTCCCAACACTGACTGCCTGCTGTTCCTGCACTCATGCTCCAGCAGCCTGGGTTCCACAGAAATAATAGAATCATAGATTGGTTTGAGTTGGAAAGGCCCTTAAAGATCATCTAGTTTCAACCACTGCCTGCACAGCTCTTTTTTTGGCGCCAAGTTAAATTTAAAGCTCTGCTTCAAGGGAATGCCCTCGCTTTACCTTAACACTTGAATTCAGATGCGAGTCCTTATTTTAATATATGATTTAGATTGAGAAAGAAAAGGTTTTTGAGGCCTGTTTTTATTCTTCCATCTTCATTTCTTTGGTCATTATGGCCTTCATTTTGCTAAGTCCTTATGCAAACTGTGCAAAGAGGAAAAAAAAAGTAACTTGAAGCTTGCTAAACAATTCTGTGTAAGGATTTTGTTGGTACCTTGAAAATAACAAATAATGACTTCTTGCTTTCCATAATAAGCTTTTAAAATATGTACTCAGTTTATTCCAGTACTTCAAATTTTCTCTGGAGAAAGTTTCCACTGATTTAAGTGGCAGTTTTCCTTGAGAAGAGAATAGAGTTACAATTCTTCATTTCGCTACTTTCAGTGATTATAGAGGTTTGAAATCTTGTTCGTTCTTTGCAGTTCCTGTGAAATGCATTAGTTGATGCTGTCTAGAACTTGTCAAAGACTCTTGTTCCTTGCTTGCATAGGTTTTATGACCACACTTCTATTTTTATTCTTTGAGACAAGCACTATTTTAATCTATCTTTATGCTATCTAGACTTGCTGTCTGTGGTAATCTGTCAATATTCCATGTACAGTCTGATATTTCACTTTCACCTGCTTCTGAATTAATTTAAGGCTATTATTATTACATCATGGAAGATAAACTAGCTATATAGGTGAAGTTCTCAACTGATGAAAGTTACTGTAATTCTGAGGCTTTCTTAGTTTGAAAATATTGCAACAAAGTGTTATTCTGTAATGCCAGCTACTTACAAAAAGCATGCAAGTGCTATTTGAATTACTGACTTGCCTCTTCTGAGTGTGTAAAGTGCATCCTGCTACTGAAAATGTACTTTAGTGCAGTGCCAAACAGATAATAAAAAAATAAGATGCCTAGATTTAATTCTGTCTCTTGACTAAAGGGAATCAAACTATCAGCTTCCCAGGAAAATTTTCTAAGAAATCAAGTTTTTATATAAAGATAAGCTACTTTTTGGGGAAAAAAAAAAAAAGCATAATTTATGGTTTAGTTGTCAAGGTACTACCTGGTAGCAGGAGATGTGGGCACAGGTCACTCCTCCTAAACATTTCTCTACTTCCTGCATTTTAGAAGTTTCTCTCTGAAACTCTCCACTCTTAATAAACCCATGACACCATTTAACTTTCCAGTCCTATCAGGAATTTCCCAGATTTTTTGAATTGTCACAGTTTCATTAAATTCACAGTTATCTACATTTTAGGGTTGAATGTTATGAGTAGTTTACTTCCGAGTGTATGTAGATAAGATGTGTCGTATTTTTTCAGTATTTATTGGTTTTGAAATTACATACAATTTAAAAATTTGCAAAGCTTAATACTGAATTAAACACAAGAAAAACAAACACTTTGAACATAGTTGAATGTTTTGAATTATCTCAAAATAAATTGTATTTATAATCAGAGTGATTTGGAAAATACCTTTCTTTCAGCTTTGCTTTAGCCAGTGAATGAAAAATCCGTTATTTTTGTAACTCATTTTTTTCAATAGGTTTGCTAAATTTGAAACTTTGATAATTCTCTATTAGTATAGTGGATATTTACATACGCAGTTTGATAGTCCTGTGTTGCTAAATAATAAATTATTAGTTTTGTTGAATGTTTATTGACGTGCTTTTCTGTTTAAAAGATATGGTTTCTGCTAAACATATTTCCCTCTGCTGCTGTAGAGGAAGGCAGTCCTAGTATAGTTATTTTTCCTTGCAAAAATTCCATGATAATATCACAAGTTAAAGTAATACTATGATATGAGCTTGGTGACCTTAAGGAATTACATATAAAGGAATGCTGTGAGGCATGGCATACCATAGAATGGTATATCCTAGAGTAGATTAAAAACCAAGGAAATTAATATTTTAATAATTTCTTATAAAAATAGAACAAATAGATTTTAATGTCTGAGTTTATCCTTGTGCAGATATACAAGGTAATGGCTGATTGCAAATTCAGAGCCATCCTTTCTATATCAAAGTCTTAGCAATAAAATACTGCTTTTTAAATTTAGCTCAATTTAATATAAAACATTCTTTAATTACAGGTCATCTCATACGAGGGGAGCTGTTGAGCCTCTTTATTACTAATTTTCTGTCTTTTTTTACCTAAGATGTCCTCATTAAAGTCTAACATTTTTCAACATTAAATAATGTATTAATGACAGATACAATCAAATGAGATGAAGGTATTTCCAGCACTTTGTTTTATTTGTATTTCAGTAGCATAGGAAACAAAATCCAACCCTCAGAGCTTAATCTACTTCACACCAGATAGGTGAATTAGTTCTAGGTATTGTAACTCTAGTTATTTCAATGATGTTTTGTAATGACCTTGATTTAATGGATTTTTTCATTTGTGCTTGGTAGGATCAAGCATGAATATATTGCATATAAAGGAAATTTATACATAGGTGGGTGTATATGCGTGTGTGTATATATATGTATAAAATACAAAAGCCTGAGTCAAACATAGAAATTGGAAAACCTTGTACCTTGGCAGAGTTACAAGCAATGAATGGTATTAGGCAAATTAAAGAAGATAGTTCTACCATTCTGACATTGGACCAGAAATTAGCTGTTTATAGGAAAGTGAACTTTTTTTTTTTTAAAAAATATTTCCAAAGTCAGATCACTATTGTTGAAAGTATATTTTAGGCTTGCAATATAGGGAAATGAATCTGGACCCAATTTCGAATTACCTAGAGTTTTCTATGTATATATCTAAACTGTGCATAGCTCACTAAAGCCGTGTAGTACCTTATAGTTTTATCTAGTGTCTTGTAATTTCAAATCTGTGATGGTATTGAAAGTTGAGCTTCTGAAACCTGAATTCCTGTTACATAACCTACTGCCTAACTTACATGGGGAAACAGAAAAATTACATGAACCTCTGAAAAGGAACATCAGTTTTCATTCACTGATATGAGGAAAGAAATCAAAATGGTGACAAATCAGCTGACCAGACCATTTAAGTCATTATTCACATTGGTCAAAAAAAGCCTTTTGTCAGAGACGAAAGAAAGGATAGAAATGAGGATAGCAAGAATTACAAAATACACCTCTGTTGCTATAGTAGTTACAGATTTTCCCAGAGATGGGAAAGTAGAGTACTGCTGTGTAAGAGAAGAAAGAAGTAAAAAGAGTGTGGACTGCTTAATTTTTTATCTGCTCTGAAAAGTATCTGTGTGGAAAGTATGCATGATTTTTCTACTTGCTGTGAGAATTCCTAGTCATAGATGATTATTTTGATGAGCAGGTGAAGTTTTTAGTCTGTTTAACCTTTATCAGCCTTACAGAAGCAATCCCACCCTGGCTTTTGAAGCAGCTCCCATAATGTTGCTCCCTCCTGAAAAGACTTATTGATTTCTGGACTCTGCAGTAATTACACTGACTTTACATTCTCCCACATGTAGTACTGAGTTATTGTACTGGGCAGTTTCACAGATCTCAGAGTTGGACCCAAGATCCAGATAAACCAATAGGTACAGATTTGTTAAATTCAGTGGGCTTTTGACAACCTCCAGTATTTATACTATTAAATATTTAATAAAGAGATGATGTATGGGCTAAATAACACAGCTGCCTTCCAAGGATATGTGCTGAGTTGAGTTCTGTCTTTCAATTCACTGATCAAAGGGTTAAGAAAATGCAGGATGATAGGGATGAGCTAGAAGTAAATGGCCACACGCCTGAGCAAAAGGAAGCCAAGGAGGTGATTTGTGTAATAGGTGCAGCTCTGAGTCACAACGCATCCCAGGGTGATTGCTGGAATTGTGCCAAAGTTCATGAAGTTAAGCAAGCATTATTTTTCCGCAATGCATTACCCAGTAGCTGCAGAAGTTAATATTATTTGGTATTTTCTAAGTATCATTTTTGCAGGGTTTCTTTTCAGACAACAACTTTGTTGGGAAAAAGTGGACGCTGTGTTAAATGATATGAATTTTCAGACATCAGTGGCAGATGTTTCTCTAAAAAATTTAAATCCTAAAAGAAATATTTGTGGATTTGGATTATAGACAAATACCTTCCTTTGTACAGGGGATGAGAACCTAACATAGGAGTGAGATGTGATCTCATTTGTACATAGACAGGCAAATTGTCCAGAGATTAAGAGAATCAACTGCAAAAGTGAGGAAAGAATAAGAAATGTCAAACAATATTGATAAAAAGTTGAAGTACATAACATTTCATGTTATTCTGAGGACAGTGTTCTCAGTTGTTTCTTCACCCCACAATTTACAGGTAGCTCAATTTGTTAAGAAAGCTATGTGTGGTTGTTAGGGCCCATTCCAGAAACCAGTGCCGTACTTCCTATAGATGTCTGTACTAGTAGCTGTTTAGCTGTTAATGGACTTCATGGAATATTAGCCTAGTGATTACCATTGCATCATTGTCCTTCTGTTACACGAGGTGGCATGTGTGCAAAGCAAATGCCTCTATTATTGTCCTTCTCCCAGAGACATTATAAAGTGGTAAAACTACACCTGTTCCCTTTCCAGAACATCATTTGCAGATGGAAGTTGAATCTGTTAATATGACCAAAATGAGGCATGTAAAATCCTTATCTTTTGTTGTCTTCACGCCAACTGTTGTGAAGTCAGTTGTCCAGAAGGAGTAAACTGCTCTGATCAGATGGCAGTTTTAGTTGGGGTCTGCAAACTGCTTTGATTTGCTGGCATTCACAGCTTGTGCATAAAACAAAATAGTGGCATCTCCTGCTTGGAGCAGGCAATTCTCTTTTCTTACAAGCAAAGTAGAACAAACAAATCTTTGTTGAGATACAAAAGTAAACAACTTGGTCATTTTCTGTTGTCCTTACTCATCCTTCAAATGCTGTGCCCCTTGTTGTTGTGAACAGGGGCAATGTTAATAATACCAGGAGTATACCCGGGATCTGTTATACACAAAAACAAAGGAGTACCCAACAGTGTGACTGTTTCAGGCAGTGTAACCACAGATAATCAGTCTGAGGAGCTGTCTACCAAGTAAAACAATGGTGTGAGGTAAAAAGGCTTATGTACACTATGTAGTTTCTTCTAATTAGCACATCTTACAAAATAAGAGCAGATGTGGTAACCCATGTTCTGCCGCATGTCAGTACAAAGGTTAAGGATTCAGTACTCTTGGAGAGCTTATATTGTCTAAGAGTTGCCAGCACACGTTAATGTCTGTGGCTAAATCTTCAGGGATGTGACAGTAAGATTAAGCAATTCTAAGAAAGTCAGCTATGTTTTTCCAAGTAGTGATGAAGCCAATGGAATAGTTTGAATTTTTTTTTGTATGGTGTATAATCTATCGTGGTTTGTTCCTTTGATTTTACGTAGCTTGAAATATATTTCATTGCTGTGGAGGTTCTATACTAATATTTTGGAATGATTGTGTGATGCCCATTTTTGCTATACGTGTGATTGAAGATCCAGTCAGTGGCTTTTTTCCATAATCATCATAGTGCTCCACCTTATTTCTGCCATTTTGAAATATGCTTAAAACTATGTTAATCACTTAAAGTTTCAAGTAAAGACAGACATTCACTTGCCACTAACTCTTAATTCTTGATTTGACGTCCCTGCCAGTTAAGCAGGTCTTGTAATTGCTCTTTTATCTTAACAAACGTAAAGATAACTCTCAGCACTGCTGATTTTGATTGAAACTAATCATGGAGCACCTGGAGGCAAGATTCTCCCCCACTGCAGAACCCCCTGCCCCAGGCAGCCAGGGTAGTTATCTCTCAAACTGGCTCAGTTGAATCTGATATAGAGTATAAGCCCACCTTTAGCTTCTTCACTAGACTGGTTCTATAATGGTTTGGTGCAGACCTAACGATGTTGCTCAGCTCTCTGCATTTGCAGTGCTTCTCTCCTCTGGCATGATTAGGAGTAGGTGCTTTATGAGTCAGTACAAGTAAAGAAGTTTATGTTCAAAAATTGCTTAGCCCATTTGGGCTGAAGGTATGCCTTTCTATAAAAAAATGCCCTGAGCACTTGGAGAAATACTGTAGGTCCCATAGTCCAGCACTGAAAGCTAGGAGAGATCATATCTCCTTAAGTCAAGAAAGAAAAACTCAAGCCCGTAACAGACCACTGAAATGCACTTGCTAAAATTGTGTTCACAAAGATTCTGCAGAAGATGATATCTTCACTGAAAATGTTTTCTCCAGGTGAAATTATGCTATAATTAAAGATACAGTATTAAATTAATTTTCATTAGCAAGCATCCTGGCATTTACCCAGCTATATGCAAAGCTGTTAGAACATGCTATGGAAATGTACTCCGTCCAAAACTGATTAAAATATGAAGCTGAGGTTGACTTCTCCTGCTGACAATCCTGCTTATAACACAAAAAGACTGATGCCCGGTCACTTAAAAATACACCAGAAGATGAGAAAAAGAAACTGTAAAAAATTAACCTTGGATATAGGCATTTATAAGCTAGCAAAACTCTTCTATCCATCTTGTGATTTGGTTTTGCTTTCCTTGTCGTGTTCAATGTTATTCATGAAAACACTGTTTTAAATCATCTATTCCTGCAGAGAATTCCTGGATGCAGAGTAGTGTTAATCGCCAAGAAATCTGTAATTGTTCATCCTGCATAGTCTCTGGATTTAATTCCTTGACAAGGTCTGTCCAAATAGAAATGTTTGCTTGTGAGCTGGTACTTGTGAGGAGAAGTCCTCCTAGACTGAGAGTGGCTGGCAGTGCAGTATAATGTTGTAGGCACCCTGTTGGATATACCATTCTGGTCCTAATATTACTGGGAACTGAGAGTCTCAGGGTACTGTTAGTACAGATCCTCTGGATCCTGAGCTGTAGATTTATTATTTTCTGCATGCAGCTATTTTTGTAGGTGTCTTAGGTATATTGAGCTTCGTTGCGTCTAATTCTCTGCCACTGTAGTAGTCAGCACTGGTTTGCTGTACTGACTTGCATCAACGTAGTGCCAGAATTTGAGGAACCAGCCTGGAGGAAGGCAGCCGCTGTCAAGGGGAGAACTGGTGCACACTGATCTTAAGGCAACCTGGACGATGTGACACAGCATTGGAAGAAGATTAGCACAAAAAGCAAAGCTTGGTGACTTTCTTCTAACAGAGGCATGTTTAGAGGATGCCTGCTGAGTGCTGGAGCATTTTTTTCATCAGATAAAAACTCTGAGTAAAAGCAAGTAAAAGCAAGATATGCTGACTGGTGGGAGAGGGTGCTGCCAGGCAGCTGGCCTTTGTAGGGTGGTTTGCTAGCATTGAAGATGGAATTTTTCTGTTGAAGGAAATCTTATCTTACAATTTAGAGATGTTTTTATTGTTACTACATATAGTAATGACTTGTGTGTTTAAATTGAAATAGACGAGAGGATGGACAACAAAGAAGGCAAACTTCATAAATATCCTTGCAGCAACTTTTCATGACTATTTGGCTTTTATTTGCAGGTGTCTAAACAGTTGCCAGAGAACAATCTTAAATAGGCATATATACCTTTTCCTTTCTAATGCTAGGTGCTCTTCCCAGATAGCACAGTCCTTTTATTATAAAGGCTGATGGTATACTTCTGAAATTTTTGTCTGGGTTCTGTCTGGTGGCATTTGCATTGTTGCTAAACTACCTATTTTTCCACTATTCTTTAAGAACACATAATGAGGGCTAATGTTATTTCATGACTTGATTTCACAATCAAATACTGCCAGTGCTAATCTACTCAGTTTCTGTGCCATTAACTGATAATACACTGCCTACTCTTGTTAACTGAAAGTCAAATGACTTTAAAGATGCTTTGAATGAATCAAGTGGAAACATGACCTTGCATTATTTTTTTTTCTATACCTGCTGCTCTATTTTGTTTGCTGAGTTTTATTTTAGGTGATCTGACACCTTCATATCTATAGTATTAAAGATAAAGTAGAATTACAAACTTCAGAGAATGCTTTCCTTCACATTCCTAAGATGTCCATCAAGTTTTTAATGTTTTACTATGTCAAACTTGTCATCTTTTTTTTTATATAAAAGTGAAGCAAAGGAGAATAATTTAGCAATTACCTACTGATTTTTAAAAAATCTAAACATTCTAAGCGCTTTAAAGTGACATCCTATAGTAACAAGAAATTTTTCATAGAATACCAAAATTCTATGTCTAAAACACTTCCAGGACCATATGCTTAATTTTTTAAATTTGTCCACTAATGGCTAAAATTATAAAAATCTTGTTTATATTCAATTTTTTAAAAATTTGAATACTTTTCATTTAAATTTCTTTTTTTAAAAAAAGTATCTTATATAATTTATCATAATGTGTGTTTGCAAGTTACATACTGAGATATCCATCCAGATACCCTGAGGGTAGCATAGGTGCTATAGCACAAACCACTAATCTATTCAGTAGTAATTCACTTCTGAGTGGATCCATAGATCATGAGCTGAATACAGACAGTGAATGCAGAAAGGACTGAACCTGCTCATATGCTTTGCATAACGCAAATAATACTTAATGTTGACAGATGGAATAGAGTGCTCGGGACACAGTAATAAAGAACAAGAGCACAACAGATAAAAGAACATTGAGTGTAGAGGGCATAACTCTGTAGCAGAAACATCGTGTTTAGAAGATGAACAATATAACAAACTAATTATGTTTCAGTACAAACAGTGCCTGAACAGGAGATGTAGTCTGAGCCAAGCTCTTGGAACATAAGGCTCACGCAGCCCAATTTACATCACACTTTTTTAATGAGTAATTGAGCACCCTACTGTAGAGCTGTGTTGCTCTTTGATCATTTCCATGTGCAGTTACCACGCATATGCAATCCCAGAAATGGCACACTCTATTCAGATGTGCACAAAATGAGGTATTTTTGCATTTATTTACATGCCATTAAAAATCCAGTGGTGCTCGTGTTTTGAAATGTAGCTGCTTGCCACCCTTTAAACATTTTTGAAATGGAAATTCGAAATTTGTTTTTGTCAGTTAAGAGGAATAGAATTTATTACCAAGTATAAGCAGATGAAAATGAAACTGAAAATTTTAGATTAACCCAAAACATTAAAATATTGTTCTGCAAAATAATACAATTAATTTTCCTCTTTATCTCTTCTTAGGATGCTTTAGCATGTTTCATATGATTAGAAAATTACTTTTCTGGCCAATCATTGCTTTATCTTCATAAATCAGCTTAAAAACCTTACCTTCTCTGGCCCTTTGGAATTTTTCATCAAGAAACTGCCCAATAAAGCTTCATTTGAAGATTCACCTCAGATAAGTAAGAGTCTTTAAGCTCTTGAGAACTATCTGTGTTTATTAATAATGTCTCATTACATTAGCTTCCCTGGCTGTGCCTTTGGTTGAGATCACTTACATGCACATGCAGCAGCAATTCTTTCCATTTACTAGACATTAACTTCTGTCAGGTTATAGTGTGTTTTGTATTTTTTTAATTTTTTTTTTCCCTCTCCTTTAGTATAAGAAATCACTCCAGAACATAGGGCATTAAAATTACCAAAATATAGTTCCTCTTAATATAATTAAACAATTGAAAGAAACCAAATTCTCAAAATCCTACTACTAGGGCCCTCTACTCCCCTGTGAGAGAAGTTAAACAATAGACGTATTCATGGGAGAACAGAGTGATTTAATGGAGCTATCTGCCAATGTAATCCTTTTCCAAATTTCTGCCATTTCTCCACAAGAATTTCAAGACTCCTCTAGCTGTGATTTTCTGGGTGCCCTTTTAAAGCTTTTAACCAAGATAACCAGAATAACCCTTTTGGTCTTAGGTTTTTTAATAAGTCACAAGAGAATGGAGGATATGCTGTTTAAAGCAAGGAAGAAAGGAGAAAAGAAAATTAAAAGAAAAGATGCAAAGAATTCCCTTTGTCAGTCTCACAGGATTCTTTCTTTTGTTGTTGAAATTTTGGTTTTGCTCAACAGTTTTAAATAGTTGCTAGATTTCCAGGCTTCAGAATCACAGAGAATAGTCAGGAAGATTTCTTGTATTTTCTTTGTGGGGAACGATTACTTGCATATACGGCATTTCCAATGGCCTCATATTTGTGGGTTGTCAGTGTCTCTTATGAGGACTGGATGACTTTACGTCCAAATTTTTTGAGTATCCTCCAGTCTGGAGTGTATTGAGCATTTTAATGTGTGTATGCGTGATTAACTGGGATATCTGTTGACATGTTTGAATGTAATACTTAGGGATTTCCATTAAACTCAGCAGGATTGAGCAGTTCTGGAAACAAATCATAAATATTCCTGCAGAGCACTCAAAATTCAGATACCCCAAGTATGAGCTACTGAAAATTGGTCAGACTATTAAGTTTCAAACTTGCTAGAAGCAAGCATGAGAAATGTTGTAAAGGTTACTATTTGGATGAGAGGATCAAGTGCACCCTCAGTAAGTTTGCAGACAACAACAAGTTGAGCAGGACTGTTGATCTGCTTGAGGGTAGGAAACTCTACAGAGAGATCTAGACAGGCTGGATCGATGGACCAAAGCCAGTTTTATGAGGTTCAACAAGGCCAAGTGCCAGGTTCTGCATTTGGGTCACAACCACCTCCGGCAATGCTACAGGCTTGGGGAAGTGTGGCTGAAAAGCTGCCTGGTGGAAAAGGACTTGGGGGTGTTGGTTGACAGCTGGCTGAATATGAGCCAGCAGTATGCCCAGAGGGCCAAGAAGGCCAACAGCATCTTGGCCTGTATCAGCACTAGTGTGGCCAGCAGGACTAGGGCAGTGATCTCCTCCTGTACTCCGCACTGGTGAGGCCACACCTCAAATACTGTGTTCAGTTTGAGGGCCCTTAAGAAAAGACAGGAAAGATATTGGGGTGCTGCAGCATGTCCAAAAAAGGGCAACAAAGCTGGTGAAGGGGCTAGAAAGAAATCTTATGAGGAGTGGCTGAGGAAACTGGGACTGTTTAGCCTGGAGAAAAGGAGGCTCTGGGAAGATATTATCACTCTCTACAGCTACCTGAAAGGAGGTTATAACGAGGTGGGGGTCAGTCTCTTCTCCAAAGGAACAAGTGACAAATCAAGAGAAAATGGCCTCAAGCTGCACCAAGGGAGGTTTATACTGGACACAAGGAAAAATTTTGTCACCAAAAGGGTTGTCAAGCCCTGGAACAGGCCGCCCAGGGAAGTGGTTGAGTCACTGTCCCTGGAGATATTTAAAAGAATGTAGATGTGGCACTTGGGGACATAGTTTTGTGGTGAACTTGATAGTGCTGGGTTAATAGTTGGACTTGATGATCCCTAAGATTTTTTCAAACCTAAATTCTATTATTCTATTAGTTCTATTGTTCTTTGCTGCCTGGTTTTTGCAGATACTTAGCACATTTTTTTTAAGGACATTGCTACCTTAAAGTATATATCTCAATTGACTTGCAATCTGAAGGCTGAAAAGCTTAAATCCAACAAATAAAAATTAATGACACGTCAAATTGGTAAAAAGTCCTGATATCCACTCTTAGTTATGTTGTGTTGCCTTCTTTTAGTAAGTAAAAAGTATTCTAGTGGTTTTCTTTGCTTACGTGGGAGAGAATAATTGCCAAAGCAAAAGAAAAAGCAGCTTTCTAACCACTCACATAGTCACGTAAATAACTAAATGCATAATGGGATTATTTGATGAAAGGTAATTGCTTTGGAATCACTGTCTGAAAATGCAGTTCCCATTAAAATACATGTGAATGGCACACCTAGGAACAGAAACAAAAGAAACTAGAAACTAATTTTGATGATATAAAATTGGTATCTGATAACATGACAGCATTTGAAGCTATTTTACTCACATGTTCCATGCCACTTTCCCCAGCTCCTGATTTTGCTTATCTGCAAGACTGAGATCTCAGCTCTGCATAGTCACTGACTTCATCCAGAATCTCAAACAATGGGAAAGCAAGGACAAACTCAGCAACTTACTGCAACTGCCAGAGTGACAGCAGCAGAAGGAAAAGACAAAGCAAAGCAAAAAAAGCTGGTGCTAACAACAATGACATCTTACAACCATCTGACATAGTCTGGAGCCTGTGCTGTCCTGTTCTGCCTGCCAACATACTGATTTTAAACTCTGCATGACACTCAGATGCTACAGTGATGGGCAATAAATAAATAACATTGTTTTGCTCACAATGAAGATGACTCAGGATGCTCAAGAGACAGGGAATGATTCATATGCAGCTTTCAGACCTCTATCAGCTGTAAGCTATTTTGCTTGCCCTCAGGAATTCAGCAACTGGGAGGGAAACAGCTAGATAGCATGTAACTGCTGTGCTTGGCTACTATATGTTAATTTACAAATGTTCCATGTTCAATTAAGTTGTTACTTATTCCTCAGGTGGCTGCAGTGAGGATATAATAAGTTGCCTGTACTAGGATATGTGCCTTGTAGAATGATTTCTTCTACTGTTACAAGCCGCACAGTGAGCCGCACAAGGCAAGGCAAATGAACTGCAGTGTGGCTTCTCCTCTGCTACAAGTGCCTTTCTGAAGAAATATCACCATGATAGAAGGCTCTGGGGGGACCTTATACTGACCTTCCAGTACCTGAAGGGGGCCTACAGGAAGGCAGGGGAAGGTTTATTCATAAGGGTTTGTAGTGATAGGACAAGAAGCAGTGATTTTAAGCTAGGAAAAGATAGATTTAGGTTGGACAGTAGAAGAAAGTTCTTTAACATGAGGGTCATAGAGCACTGGAATGGGCTGCCCAGAGAGGTGGTGGAGGCCCCATCCCTGGAGT
>JAVSBS010008795.1:33115-61979 GCA_033124195.1 Coracias cyanogaster | reverse complement strand
CAACAAAAATATATATATATATATTCCCAAAGAAAAATCATTCACAAAACCATTCACAAATTGGTAGACCATTTTACCTAGAGAACAGAACTGCATAAGCCATATAGCTACAGCTTAATTACAGAATAAACTGCAGATTTGAAGGATGATATAGACGAGGCCCTGGGCATGCATACAGCAATATCCTTTAATTTGAAGTGATCTTAACCAGGAAAGACAGCAGAGCAGTAGCTTTTCTCCTGAGGATGTGGAGGTAAGATGTTTTACTGAGGTAGGCATGCACTATGGCAGGGTAATAGGAAAGAAGAGCTAATGAAGATAAGCAAAATATTGTCTCTGGCATGTCAACACCTGGTTTTAGAGAATATGAGACTGCTCATGTGAGTAATATCAATTTCATAATCCTGGTCCTGAAATATTAGTATTCCAATATAGCCCTAACAGAGCATAAAAGGTAAAATAACTAAACCTTCTGAGCTGGGACTGCATGGATTCACAGTTGTCAAATTCATCATTCTGGACATTCATCCAATCTCCTCAAGTGAAGGCAAATGAAAAAATTATTCAAGTGTTGGGCCAGGCTAATACAAACTGAGGGAACAAACACTACTTGAACAACTGCCTGTTGACACACTGAAAAACATATGCATGTTTGCCAAGGCAGACAGCTCTCAGGGATTATGTTTTTCTCTGAATAGCTATCAGCTTGCAGCATGTATCTGAGTTTACAAAAAGAGGTTTAAGAAAATTTATTGAACAGCAAACAAAAATAGTACCAAGTGCAAGCAGAGCTCAAACAGCTGCATTGCAGTAGATGTTTGCTTTGAACATCGTGACAGAACAGCGTTCAACAAAAGCTACCCAGTGCATGCATTCAAAAAGGATGCCAGGATGTTGCTAGTTCTTGTACTCCCACTGACTGGGATGACAAAGCCATGAATGTAATTGTCAGGCAGAAAGAAGAAGTGAAGAACTGCACCAAGGTGTTTCAAACAAAGGAACATAAAGATTTCTATGATCAGCTTACATCTGACTAGACTACAGGCAGGGAGAGCACGGGGAAGGGGAAGACAGAGCAAAGAGGCTGATGAGAGCTCTAGAGACAAACATTGGAAGAGGGAGGGCTGGCACTGCAGAAAGGAAAATCGCTGCACGGTAGTGAAAATTAATGATGAGGAATAGGTTCTAGAAGAATGCAGAAAAACTAGATAACATAAAACCAAATAAATAGGAACTAGGCCTTCTCCTCCCCAAAATGCGGTAGGATCAATAGCCCAAGTGAAGTACATCAACATCAATGAATACATCATGGGGAACAAACAGGAGGAGCTGGAAGCCATTGTGCAGCAGGAAAACTATGACACAGTTGCCATCACGGAAACGTGATGGGATAATTCATACAACTGGAGTGCTGCAATGGATGGCTATAAACCCTTCAGAAGGGATAGGCAAGGAAGGAGAGGTGGTGGGGTAGCCCTGTATATTTGGGAGTGCCTTGATTGTCTTGAGCATAATGATAATGATGATAGGGTTGAGTGTTTATGGGTGAGAATCAGGGGGAAGGCCAACAAGGCAGATATGGTGGCAGTCTGTTATATTCTGTAAACAGCTGGGAGAAGTCTCACAATCACTACCATTTGTTCTTGTGGGGCACTTCAATTTACCGGATGTCTGGTGGAAATACAGTGGAGAGGAAACAGTCTAGGAGGTTCCTGGAGTGTGTGGAAGATAATTTCCTGACACAGCTGGTGAGAGAGCCAGTTAGGGAAGGGTCCCCATTAGACTTGTTGTTCACAGAGAAAGACCTGTGGGTGATGTGAAGGTTGGATGAGAGGAAATGGCTTCATGCTGTGCCAGGGGAGGTTTAGACTGGATATCAATAAAAATTTCTTCATATAAAAGGTTGTCAAGCACTGGAACAGTCTGCTGAGGGAAGTGGTAGAGTCATCATCCCTGGAGGTATTTAAAAGATATGTAGATATGGTTTCTAGGAACATAGTTAAGTGGTGACTTGACAGTGCTGGGTTAAGTGTTGGACCTGATAATCTTAAAGGTCTCTTTCCAGCCAAAATGATTCCATGATTCTATGAAGAAGTAAAAAGCTTGCAAGGTCTTTGGGCTAAAGTCTACCTTTTCATGTGTACCTTACCAAACATGACTGGGACAGGGTCCATGGGGTTACAGCCACAAGGTACACATTGGTGTTAAGGTGATTGTGTTCCTCCTGGTCCCAGGGTCTATCAGATCTCTCACCAGACATCCTCCACTAATTAAAAGAAGTTTACTGAAAGAGCTTACAATGAATCAGTGTGTTTGTTAGTTTAAGTGAACATTACAAACTCAGGTTAACAGCTCTTGATATATTAGAAATTACTGATCCAAATTAAGATTAATGTACTAAAGAAGAGGTAGGCAGGCCCTACAGAAGGACTTAGCCAATCCAATTTTCCCAATGTAATTACGTTCAGCAACCCTCATAACCTGGAAATGCTCAAATCCCTTTGATACCACCCAAAATCCTCACTACTTTTCTGTATTTCTGCTTCAGCCTGCTTAATTCAGCAACTAGCACCCAGCCAAGTCTCAAGAGGATGCCAAAGCTAGCCATTCCTTCACAAAAGTCTTGAAAAGAGCTCATTTCAACAGGTTTCATAATGCACATAACTTTCTCTGGATCAGATACATGGTGAAAGCTAATTTTTCTGAAATGCATATGCCAGAGGGAAGCTTTCCAGCAACAGATCACCTTTTCAACATGCAGCTCATGTTCCAGCAGAGCTTTAACTTCAGTACAACATGATCCTAGTGTAATTACACAGCTTCTCCATCACAGATAGACAACACAGAAGAAATAATACCTGCCCATTCAATGCTAAATAGGTATGCCTCTAACATTTTATTGTGTATAGCCTCTAAGTTACTTCAGAAATGCTAAATATCATGTTCTCATTTGTTGTTTTTTGGTTGTTTTTGTTTTGTTCTTATAAATCCTATTTCATTTTTTTCTTGAAAACACAGAAATGAAAAAAGCTGATTTTAATCAAGAGCTAGTTTTTTTGGAGCTCAACAGCTTTACTTTCATTTTTAAAAGATATTCTGAATTCTCAGCTATTTTTTCTGACCCTTTAGCTTTTTAAAAATTAATGGACCTGCTTTTCTCATTTTCTTCCCTTCTCACCCTTGTCCAGTTAGTAAATCCTTTAAAAACCTGATTAGTTTCAGCCAAACAAATTCGTCATTTCTATTCTGATTTTAATAGTGTCTTTAATATTCTTGCAAATGTTTCCTTTCTTTTTTATCCTGTGGTTTAATTTTAACCCCCTCCAATTTTGCCTGGTCCTTTGTGAAGCTACACGGCTTGCTTGTTGTTTCACAAACATGTCACAGCATTCTTGATCATACTTTATCCCTTATCATCACCCACAAGTTTTGACTCTCAGAAATTAAAGTTCTTCTAATCAACACTGTTGTTTCAATCCTTGCTGATGGGTATATATTTAATTCTCATTACTTTATTCACATATTTCTATATTATTTCAGTATAACTATTACTACTGTTACTTTATTTCCCTATATTATATCTCTATCTTAATACTGTTTTAATACCATATGTAAAGCGTCATTATCTCAGCCTTATTACCTAAGGAAAAGCCTTTTATTTGCTTTAATTCCCTTTCAATGTCTAACTGAGGTTGACTGCTTGTAATTTTCTTTACGCATTTTCTGACCTCCAGGGCATTTTAGCTAAATCTTCATCCTTTCTTCAACTGCTAGAAGCCACTCTAAATACTTCCCCACGTCCTTTCTGAGATATTTATTTACTTAAAAAGATATGGAGATCTTGTTTACAATATTTTGAATCTCAATGTCCTGACCTTTCCTTTCATTTCTTAAGGAAATCCCAGGCAATTATCTTCACATCAATTTCTGAGCTTCTTAGTTCAATTTATCTTCAGCTCAGTTTTATTCACTCATTGTTTCTCATAGTTTAGTCTGCACGTTGAACATCTTAATTACAGATCTACTTTTGCACTCACAAAATGTAAAGAGAACTGACATACGCCAATTCATTCCAAGGATGGGGTTTTTTTACTAGAACTTTTATCATGTTTTCAGTGCTTGCCATGCTACCTCTCTAAACAAACTCATATTCAACCAGGGACACAGTGAATTATAATTTTAGGAAAGAGGGAAGCCAGAAGAACAGGTGATTACATGCAAACAACTGTCTATCTATCTAGTAAATTCTACTTTTTGGATTTAGGATCCCACCCTAAATAAAGGAAACAGAAACATAAAAAGCACCAAAAGAATTAAAACATTTCTGATGCAGGTTTTTGAAGAAGAAAAAGCAATCACGAAGACTCCAGAAAGTCCCTAGACAGCCCTATGCTGGAATACAATAGCACCTAGCAGGTTTTTCCCAGTGTCAAAAGGTCTGCCTTGCTGTGAGAATATCAACCCATGAGTTTGAGTTGCCTGTCAAAACGTAGAAGACTAAAAGGTAACCTTCTACATACAAATAATCAAGAGAGCACATGAAGTCTCAAGATGTAAATACATGCTTAAAATCACTGAAATACACAATCAGGATGGATTTGAAGTGACACACAGTATTGTTGTCACCTGAATGCCTGTTCTATCCCAGCCATAAAGATACTGATCATCTTCTCAGCCTGACATAAATAAATTGTTCATAAAAAACACTCACTGGTGAGTGTGGATCAGCAAGCACTGGGCTGTTTAACACTATCAGCAAAGAGCCATGAATCCCATAAAAGCTGATGAATGTGAAGGGGGTGCAGTAAGTTAGGTCAGGGTAAGTCTGCTTTCAGTTCTGCCCTGGAAGTAACTTGTTTACTATACCTATACCTTCTCAATATTACTATCTTCATATGTCAAGTTTTCAGCAGGTTTACGACTTTATTTCCTTTTTCTCAGCTTTGTAAAGGCCTCACATCAGGTATGTTGTACAAGGACAGGCTTTATTGGCAATTGCTGAGCAAGGAAGCCCTGAAATGAGGAAAGGTATCGAGCCTTTTTTCCTGTAATAGCTTGAAGTCAACAGCATTTAGGGTTTGCTTTTTTTAACATTTCCTGTTCAAGGATCAGAAAAGCTGTTCTCTTTATGTAATTGTTTCCCTAAATTGCTGTTTTCAATTTGCATAATGTATCATTTAAGTAAAGGTAAAGAAGCGTTTCATCTTCATAATTTCTGCCACAGCTGAGATTGCAAAATTGCTCCTTTTTAGAAGGAAATTTTTAAAAAGTGCAATCACTGCAGCTTTCCAGATGGCAACTAACATTTTCCAGTGTGCTGCAATAGTATGTTACAGATACGCTTGCTATTCAGCTCAAACGAGGAAACATTTGCTCCAGATGAGGTAGCTTTTTTGGTCACACCTTTTCATATTCTATCACACTTCTTGACATTTCATAATCTTTTCAGTTCCACAGCTCTAAATTTCATCTTGCACATAAAAAAATTTGAGTTACAAAGACACTATTTCTCCGTTGCTAATTGCTTTGCTCTTAAAGCTTATTTATTCTTTTCTCTGGCCTCATCTAAGAATGCAATTCTTTAATCACAATGACATTCTGCATTTATCAGTCCTTACCTTCTCCTAAATTAAATTCTCTTCTATTATTAATAACAGGTATTGATACACACAGTACTCTATACCTTAGCCCCATCCATAAGGCTGGATCTAACAAACACCAAATTTATCCTAAAACAATATGGAGGTTCGTATCTGACACTTCTCTAAAATTAGTCTTTAATTACAGAGTTTCTGGAAATATTAATATCTTTATATTGAATAGTTTTGCACAGGTCAAAAGTTTGGCAATTGATCTATAAATATGTATTGTTTGTACAGGTTTAGTCCTACATTTATCAGTGCTTTTGACTCAGCCAAGCATGCAAGGCTTATACTTCTGTAAGTATAAGCTTACATGCCTAAACTTTGGTTCAGTGCTGGGCAGGAGCAGAATGCTTAATACCAGGTACTGACATTCAACTATTTAAATTATTAAAAAAAAAATAATAATAGGAACCAGTCCATTACAGGTAACAAAGAACATATAAATCATACTGGTTCAAACAATCCCCTTTCTTGACTTAACCAAAGATTGCAAGTCAGATCCAGAGCTGCCCGCCAGAGAGCAAGAAAGCACTCTTAATCACCCTGAAGCTCTTCAACTGGGTCAGGAAACATTATTATTTACCTGAACTCTCATGTCCTCTCTTTGCATTTCAAGACAATAGGGTACATAGCCTAATTGTCTCTGCAGTTCAGGGTCACAGACCTTTGCAGATAGTCAGCAGGGTAAATCAACACATGTCCTTGATTGAGTCATCTTCCTTTTCTTACATTTGGAATGCTATCTGTCTCTATCACCTATCACCTGTAAGACTGTGCTGAAGCAACGTCTCACTTGAAATTCTTTCATTAGATCAGGTTTATTAAAACGGGGCATGCACATCCCTACTTAGTGGCTGTGTTATTAATGTCTCTTTTATCAGAACTAGACAAAATTTCTATTTTTTGGATATAAAATATGAAAATCTTGGGTTTGCTGACTTATAAACTTAGCCATTTTAAAGGTTTATTTTTCCAGCATTGTCTTTTTTTTAACACTGAAGAAAAAAATTCTGTGAAAATTCCATTTTTTAAATTAATTTTCATTTTGCCTGCTGCTGAGGCCAGCTGGCACTGAACTCAGTAATGTGATTTACTTTTCCTGCTTTCCAGTGAGGGCAATGATATATTGAGAAAGCTCCCATCAGAGACTCCCAAATTGTGTCCAGAAACCACTTGGCTAGCTGGAGCAAGCAAAAACCACTCCAGAGATTAGTTTAGGTGTTTAACTTCTAGTACAGACACAGTCAGGAAGAAACAAAAGCAAGCAAGAAAATAAAACTATGTCTTTGTTTCACTGTCCAAACACTGGACTGCAGAGTATAACTACTGCACTAGGGAATGCCAACAAAAGCTCCTAAATGAATATGTAATGGGGGTTATTTCTCCTCCACACCAAGTATCAGAGAGGTTTATCTAGCTGCCTGAACAACTTATGAATAAAGTAATTTGTGACAAAATGAAAGTGAACACATTCTTCTTGCATTTGTTCACAACTCAGAAAACTCTTCATAAACATTATTTACTTCACAGACAACTTCAGTACTGATTAACTAGAGCATCCTTCTTCAGGAGAGCACTTGAGAATGTCCTCAAGTCCCATTGAAGTCAATTATTAGGTTAGCTGAGGGAATTAGTTACAAAGAGAGATCAGGGAGGAACATTAGACAAAGGAAAGAAGGAACTGAAAAGCGGAGAAGGAGAGAAACAGAAACAGTATATGGGACAAAGCCTAACTGGAAAAAAAAAAAAAAAATTAAAATAAAATTAAAAAAAAACCCACAACAAGAAACCCCAACAAAACCCACAGGATTTGAGATTAAATCTAGTGGCCTTGGACCACTGTACTTTGGCCATTGTGGGAATCTGTACCTTAGTCTTCAGTAGCTCCAGCACAAACACTGTAGAAAAATATTTTCTGTACTTCTTCCATTTCTTCGTGGCTCTTGCAAAATGCTTTTTGTGCAAGTTTCCCCAGAAAGCTCTTTAAATAAACATGTTAACAACACAACACAAAGCTGTTTGTAGCCTGAATTAACTACTTGTGAGGTCACCGAAATTTAAAGACATTAATGCGTTAACATAATATGTATTAACTGAATGGTGAAAAAAAAAATCAAAATAATGGTTACAGAGAAATGCAACAGCAATGCATTTGCAAGGACACAACTGATACTCACGGGGAAAATCCATGACAATGAATTAAGCACATGATTAAGTAATTATTTGGTTGATTTGCTCAATTTAGCACACCCTGCTCCTATGATAATGGAAGTAAGAGATGCTCACACAATATAAGATGATTTACTAAATGAATTTGACTTTCATGTGAAAAAGGTAAATATATATGAAGCTGCATGAAACAAGAGAATGCTTAGGTTCATTCCCTCAGCTCTTGCTTTGGGTACCTGTAACCTATCGCTGCCATAGGTCATTTCTTCCCATCTGATTGAACAAGCAGATGACAGCATGCACTGGGACAGAGGCTGGATATCTAAACAAGGATTTAGTTTGGGGTTCAGTACAAGTTTCTACACTGCAAAATTTAAATATTTTAGCAAGACTTTCATTCCACAGCATACTTGTTAGAGAAAAAGACATAAAAACCGTGACCCAAAGACCTTAAATTACTTTGGAAAACAAACAGGTTTTTTATATTGTTCAATTTACACCAAGATATCTGAGAATAGAATTGCCTTTCCCCTCCCTTCCACTGCCCTTCTTTACTTTCCTGTCTCATGCCCTCCTCTCCTCCTCCCTGTTCGTAGAAAAAAAATGGAGGAAGAAAAGCCTTTGCAATTGTATCAGTGTGAAACAGCATCTGCTTGGGTTTAGGTTCAAACTCTCCTATAGGTTTGGATGTTGGATTTTTATTGAGGGAGACCAGTGTCTAAAAGCTATGATAACCAGCACTTAGCCCAGGGTTTTCAATCCAGAGCTTCACAGGAGGGGGTTTTGGTTCTCCTTCTGTGGGATGCCTGGCTCCTTATGCTATGTTTATCAGAGAGCTAGGGGGTCTCAGAAAGGGATTTCAGAGACAAGGATGCTAGAGAGGGACTATCCTGAGGTGCCTTAAATGGAAAACCTGAGAAAACAGCATATCCTAATATTTCTTCAACCACTCTTTTGGGCTTTACTTAAGTTTACAGTGGGACATCTCTATTATTTGTTACCTCCAGGCTAAAACCATTGGCAAGCTACTGCTAAGTGCATTTTTCTTTTCAGTGAACTGTGGAGGTCTCATGGTTCCAGCACATCTTCTGTATTTTTGCCTCTGACAACAGCTTTTTCTTCCCTACCGATATGATTTATACCCACTCCTTTTGCATTCCAAGCAAGAACTTAAATGACCACAATGAGCACTCAATGGCGGAATACTTAAAAGGCACAATACAGAATATGAACAAACATTTTCATATCTAGATTTGGATGCACTTAATTATTAGGTTTTGCCAAAGATGCCTCAGACAGAGAACTGAACAGTCCATTAGAGACTGGCTCTTTCCAAACCTTTCTCAGCACACAGACACATGTATTTTGCACAGATTTCAGAACATGACAACTTCTCATCACCACTTGCAATTGCAAGCTGGTGGCATTTATGCTCATGTGATTTTATTAATGTCCCAGAGAAGTCTAATTGCTCGTATTTTAGAATGCAACCCATTGGCAACAACCTACGAAAATAAGGGCAATGTAAAACACTCATTATACAAGAACTGATTTTTAAAAGTCTGACAGATACGGTGATCTACAAGTGGTCACAAGTTTGATAACTATATATATCCAGAAGCATCAATATTGACATCTTAGCTAACCTAGGTGGATGTGAAAATTATCAAAGCCCAAGATGCTGACAGGATCCCAGGTTCTTAAAATCACAGAAGGAGAGGCTTCCAGTTAAAGAAGTGGAGCAAACATGCACAATTTCCTTATTTATGTAGCTACGCTCACAAACAGTTACAATCTTTTCTCAAATTCAGGGAGATAAAATTTAATCACACTTGCTTTCTAAAAGTGTTACTTATTGCAATCCTATACGGTCAAGTTAAAACATAATGAAAAGGGGTTTTAGGGTAATGCCACCTGCAGCAACTCTCAGACAGCAGAGGTGCAGTCCTTAAAGAGGCTGTGACCACATGGAAAGTATGGAAGCAGACCTCAAACACCTTCTCCCACATGATGGCAAGCGAACCTGCCAGATGCCTGCTTGTGCAGTCCCAAGGCATCCCACCTTCTCAAGCTTCAGCTCTCAACATACGAAGCAGAGCCTACACACTGTCTCCAAGGCATTGCTGTGCTTTATAACGCACAGTGAATCACATAAAAAAGATGAAATGCTGTTTAGAGGAACTGGAAATTTTGAAAAAACACAAGCACAACTTCCAGCCTAAACTGACAGATGTAGCTGGTTTCCATAAAAGCAAAGAACATTATTAAAGAGAGTGAATAAAGGAACCAAAATCAAGTGCATGGTAAAAACAGAGACTGCCATACTGCAGTAGCAAAAATCATTCAGATAGGTGAAGATCCGTGTAAATAATCAGGTTGATTTAATTTCTGACTGGCTACCTCAACCCTTAAAAAAAAATCTCTCTTTGAGCCAAGTATCAAAACAACTATGGCATTTAGCCACAAAGCTAGGGTGGAGCTCACAGGATGGTTGTGTCCCTGGGGAAAAATAGTTCTCCTATACCTGGATCTGTGTCCATACAACCCACATAAGGCCTGGGGCTCTCCAGCTGAGTCCAGTTCACATATTGCAAGGCCATAAACTGCTTGATGAGCTGCTATTATAGTAGTATTCAGGGCCAAATCCAGCAACATCTGTAGGCACTCTAACACCTCTCTGTACATACTCCACATACAATATTACCTGGTGCTAAGGCTTGATGGGCATACAGGTTCCTCAAACAAGGGATCCAGAAACACCGTGAAAATGTGTTCAAAATTATCTCCTGAAACAGCAACTGAATTATGTACCTTTGCTAACTCCAGATCCTGGACAGATACTGAAGCAAAACACCTTCTAGTATGCTTCAAGGGATCCCATGGGCCGCCTTCTTTGTTGCAATGGCCCACTGGTTATGGTTACTTCGTGTTATGGTTATAGTTATTTTATGTCATCTGGGAACTTGGACCTATATACACCTTGTAAAATGAGTAGGAGTCTTCTATAGGCAAGTACTCTAATCATTAGCCTTGTAAAGTAAAGGCATAAGAAGTACCTCAGTTTGTAATCAGTTTTTTTAAAAAAAACTACCCAGTAGGATACACCAGGGAGCCCAAAATTGTTCATGTTGTTTTGACATGCTTTACTAATACTGTGAACTACACTTCAGAGTAGCTCTTTATTCAGCTTCTCATCATCTGAAAAATACAATACTTCAATACATTTTAAATGAATTTTCTGTAGCTTGAAATGAAACTTTCTCAGTTGAGAAAATAAAAATCTTCCCAGATCTAACAGAAAAAGTAATATAGGAAATATATCCAAAATTGCAATAAATACCAGTGAGTACACTTGGACACATTTCCCATCCTAGAATGCCTTTGGCATCTTGTCCCAACAGCTTCATGCCTGCTCGTTCTCCAGCAAGATTCCTTTCAAACCATCCCTCATGGCAGCAATGTAATTCCATCCAAAGGCTTTCATCGGCATTAAAGTCAGCTCAGCAATACAGATAAGTCCTCAACTCCTCTTAAAGGCTTCAGTGTTACTTTCCAACGAAGTTGAAAAAACAAGCCTTTGATATACAATTTCGCTAAATTTTGCTGGCTTAATCACATCAACTCCTGCCTTCATCTTCCCCCACCTAATAACATCAAGTTGTGATCTGTTCCTTCCCGCTCTCACACTGGGACTATCCTTCACCCTGTCTCTTGAATTTCTCCTTCAGCCTCACTCAGCTGTGCTCTCTCCCAAGGTGAAATCAACACAGCTGCCTGTCTCTCTGTGCCTGTGCTGGCTGTCATCCTGACATGACACGTACTAGCTTAAGTTACAAAAAGCCATGTGGGTTACATCCATCTTATTCCCAGGTGTTCCTTCACTTATATCTGGAGCTGTTATCTGGTTGGTTTCCTAGACAATTTTATTCTTATCATCTCAGACCATCTAACAGACTGAGCAGGTTTTTACCTTTAATACATTCCAGGTCAGAGTCTGCTCAGGAGATGAACAGCAATATTCAGCATTTGAGATCAGGACTTTTTATTCAAACAACAGCATACTTACCTATGTCTTCTCCAGGACCACTCCAAGACAGCATCCCAGAATACATCTGTGAGATCAAGCCCTGCAGAAAGGAAGGAGAAAAGGACAGAAAACAGTGGCAGGCAAAGAGCCAGAATCTGACTTCTCCAACCAAGTCCTACCTGGTTGTGGTTTTTCCCTTACGAGAAGTACTAAGCACTACATATAAAAGTAGAACATTTTAATGGGAATTGAGAGCACCTATTTAGCTCCATCTCAGATTTTTCACAGCCCAAACAGCAAACCCAGGCTCAATTCCCTGCAAATCAGACTGAAGATCTACATACAAGACAAAGTCTCATGCTCCTAACTACCAGGAACAGATCCTAGTGCTCTCAAGAAACATTAATCACACTCAAGTACACAAAGAGGTAGGAAAAATGAATTTAGAAGGTGCTTTGCATCAGCCCAGAGTAAAGTTCATTACTTTCAGGCTGCAGACTGAATTCCTCTTACACCAGCAGCAGCCAGAGTTCTGTCTTGCTGATAGATCAGGCATAAAACCTGATCCCAGCATCCGCTGAAGTCAATGACAACTTTCCTTGGATGCTGAACAGACCTCATCTGTAGCCTAACATCAGAATCCCTGCCTAATCAGTACAAGTGCCATTAACAAAAGATGGGATGTGGAGTAGCATCATGCCATACAGCATTAAATGGCAGCAGCACCACCTATGACCAGTTTGTTCCTCAGGCTTAAAAAGTACAGCCACAGAATCCAGGAGAAAGGGATGCAGTCTCCCAAATCTATGAACTAACTGTGATTGTCAAACGCAGCAGATTTCTTGGCCTCAACATCTGTGCCTGAAGCAAGCAGCAATTACAGCACTTTGCAGCACTGTAAGCCATTCTGACAGCTCTCATCTCAGCCTGCAAACAGATTTGATGGTCCTGGCCACACTTAGCAAAAGAAATGAGGATGCCCTGCTTCCTGCCTTGCACAGGCCACTGCACATACTGAAATTTCTCCATACATCTCTCTCTATATCTATTATTGCTAAGTATTTTACATCCTTCCTTGAAACAATTTTTGCAAGTCTATGCCTTTTAATGCATGGAAGCTTTACCAGGCCCAACCACAGAATAATACTAGAAAATTACTTTAGATCACATAAAGAAGTAGAGCAGCTAACAACTGGCCTGCTGGCAGGTAAGGCAAGAAGTGCTGTTAGATTACTTCACAGGAATAAATAAATAGGTAAATAAATACAGTGGGCATTGCTAGCATGTGTATTATTTGTTTCTGCTGCTGTGAAGGGGCAAGGTAAATTATTTAGCTTTTAACTTGTTAACGTAGTGAGACAACTTGACAATGATACATCAGTAGACTGGTGTGCTATCTCAATAAATTATACAACAGATTATCTATCATTCATCATATTGCTGATGAAACCCATCCCTTTATCTGTTCATATATATAAAGCATCAGGTTGATTGAATAATTTAGTTAACAGCAATGTTCCAGCAATAACTGCAGGAGGATCCGTATCACAGTTTACTATACTCCTTCCTTTTCCTGCTTTAGGCCACAATTAGAAAGACAACTGTTTAAGAACTCTCACAATTGTATTTTATTTGACATCAGCAATATACACTGGAGTATAATAGGAGCAATTTTTTGCACAATCTTTCTTGCAAGATGGATTTATTTTTCCAAATACATAGTTGTTCATAATACAGGAAGGTAACAGTTAAGCTGCACAATAGCAAAACAAGTTGACAGCTATCAAACCATCTTTTAACTTTGTTAGTATAGTCAGGTGATCAGCATTGAATATACGCATTAAAATAATTTAGTAAACCTCTGATTCTTCCAGTCCTCCCAGCCACATTGTTCCATGCAAAAAAAATGTGCACGAAGAACAGTGTAAAAGAATTTAACCCCAAGGCTTCCCTTACTTGATTTAATTTTTTTTCCCCATGTATGAGTCAATACAGAGGGATAAACATCAGAATTTGACATGGCGCGGAAATGCTTGCAACATGCATCTAGGACAGTCACATATTGCAGTAGAAAATTATTGACAGAGAAGTTAGAGGATTTAGGACTTTAGGACTTTCCTAAGAGGATGTTAAAGAAGCATTTCTACTACACTGCTTTAGTGTGTATGTTCTGCATGCCACGGCTTTTACAGAAAACAGAGATAAAAATACTTCAGAAAGCTTCATTTTTCACAGGGAGTATACCTTACAATGTTTAAGCTTAAACCCAAATGCTTTCTTTGCAATGGACAGGGCTTTACAGGAAAAGCTTACCGTTAATTAAAATACCAGCAAATACCATCTTCTTGCAGCTGCTGCATATCACATAGAAATTCCCTTTTTCTTTCAGTTACTTAGGTGGTAAAGCTATTACACTTTGCATTTGCACACAGCTTAGTACCTCCAAGCCTGCCTCTCTGATGACTGTGTTGAGACAGTGATAGAAAGGATGTTCCGCATCATTTGTTAGCTAGACCAATTTTAACAGCTCACAGAAGTGCCTCAGCAATTTGGAATACCGGAACTGGCAGAGCGCAAGGGCGGTACATAAAGGTAGGGAGAAAAAGCAACTTGAGGCAGCTATCTGGGGTCTTATTTACTCATTACCAGCAAGTAAATACTGTGTTTGCATCCAGGCTTTTAACACACTGGCGCTGCTCTGTACATTTGCTAGCAATGCAACATTCTTCACATAAATCTAAGTCAAATGGTCCTTACCACAGCAGCACACAGCATGAGTGGGCTGGTAGAGCTAGCACTCATCCAGAAGATCTAGACACCAGTAAACGTTTTGTCTACTCTACAACTGACTTGCATTTCAAGCATCCGAAGTGCTTTATGCCATGGCACTAACAGTGGATCTTGAAATGCATGCAACAATCTTTAAAGACCACTGCTTCAGCACTCCATCCCTATCCATGCTGCACCTTGCTGCTTAAATGTCAGAGTGTATCTGCCACCAGCATGGGCATATGCCCTTTCCATGCCAAGGCTCTGCTGTCCACCCTGCTGATGCTTGGTGCAAGGAGAGCCCACAGCCAAGGAGAAGGCATGTGAGTCTTGCACTGTCCCAGCAGCTGACGCTCCCCCACATCAGCCATGAGGCAAGGAAGCAAAGCTAGGTACAGGTCCAGAATGAATCAAAATAGTGCAGAAGTAGAACGTACTGAAGCACGGTTTTAGACTGTACGCTTAGGGGTATTTAAACAACTAATGAGCAACTCTTAAGCCTATTTGAACTCTCACATCTTACCTCAGCAAAATGCATAATGGCCTCCAGCCTCAGCTGATCTTACCCAGACCTGGGATACCTCCTGCTGAACAGATTGCTCCACCAGGACTACATTTAGACCTATGAAATCAAATTCCTAGCTCAGCAACACCAGCACCCATCGAGTGCCTCCTGACTGGACTGACGAACTGAACCTGAAAATTCCTAGGTCTTGTTTTTGAAAAGGCATTGCTTTCTGCAATTCCCCACAGCATTTCCTCTGCACAGCAGAGGGGAAATCAGGAATTTTATAGGGAAGCTGTTAGCTTGTGTCCTTAGTAAGAACAATTGAGAACATGGAGATCAAAGGTCTTTTCTTTTACTCATGTATATTCTCTTACCTGATTTCACTATATTTATGCATATGATATCCAGACAGGAAGTGAGTAGACTTTTCAATCTCTGCACAAAATTCTCCCACCTTCTGTTTACATATGATCTTCACATTCTCCAAAGAAAAAAAAACATACAATCCATGTATTTTTGAAATAGCTACTGAGTATCACATGGCTATGCATCTTTCCCACCATGACATGTATTAACTAGCTTAACAGAAAACCCACGTGCATTCATTGTCTTACCTTCTTAAGTGAAATGGCTACTAATAAAATTCACATTTTCAGTACAAGAGAAAATATTCTGATAAACTACAGCTCATTTTAGAAGTTGTAACTAAATACTTTCCAAATAAGAGATTTTCTTTGAAAACAAAAGTTATCTTTTTAATAATTAGAAAGATTCTCCTGAAATTGGCTTAGAAGTGTTTGCTACCTTCCCAAAGTTTGCAACAGAGCTTGTGTTTTCCATCTGTGCAGGTAGACAACCTCTTTTAAAGAAACAAACAAACAAAAAAAACCACCCAGAAAAAACCCCAGAAAAATTCAGCTTTTCTTCTGCACGAATACACAACAAAATGGAAGCATGAACATCAAGGAGAAAACCCCTTTTTCAATGTTTAAGCTACAGGAGAAGTGGTAGGGGCATAATAACTACACCTACAAATAAATCAGCAATGCTGTTCTGCTTCTGGAGGGCACACAAACTGCTGGGGTGAGACTGTGGGTACTTACAGTACTGAGCATGCTCTCCTTCATTACCATACATGTACTTGTCACTCCTACCACTCTATATCAGAATAGTTGGCAGACATGCAAGGAAAAGACTGCAACACACTTCGGTATTCCTTTGGGATGATAAGTGCTGTTACAGTGAATATCAGCAGTGCTGAGCTGAACGAAGAGTTTTCTTCTTCTTTTGTACTCCAAGAAAGCATTTTCCATCCCAATCCCAGTGCTCCAAGGACCCTGATGCCCCATAGTACAGCTTGGATGCACAGTAACATGTATGCATCCCAGGTGACATCCGCTGCTAGCTTACATCTTTACAATCTTCTGGTCACAGCATCAGAAACCTTAGGACAGATTACCTGTGCTGATCCTTGGGCAGGATTCGCAGTTGGTGTTGAATTCCACATTGTACTCAGCTGGTGCCTAAGGTGCCAACTTGGAAAAGATCTTAGGGGGCATTTTCATAAGTGGCTTAATCCAATATAAGATCTGCACAGTCTCTGAAAGAGACATCAGCAACATAACAGCTCTCATGCACCCATACGGTGGGTTACAAATGCATGTTTCTGTTTCATGGCAAATGCTGAGGTTGTGGATGTACATTTTCAGACATGTCTACTTCAACTGCAGTCACAGCCCAAGCTGTAGTACTGACCAGGTTATCAGAAACGCTCCACACTAAAAAGCTCCCATGAATTCAGGTACAGGAATGAAGTCTTCAGTTTTAGTAGGTATCACAGAATCACAGAATGGTAGGGATTAGAAGGGACCTCTGGAGATCATCTAGTCCAACTACCTTGCTAAAGCAAGTTCACCTACAGTAAGTTGCACAGGAACACATCCAGGCGGGTTTTGAATATCTTAAGATAAGGAGAATATCTCCAGAGAAGGAGGCCTAATACTTCCCAAAACTCTGTGTTATGGTAATGAAAGCTTTTTTTTTTTTTTTTGTCTCTTCTATAACTGAATTAAATCAGAGGCAGCAATCTCTGTATTCAGTCTCTTAAACATAGAGCAAGTTAAATCCTAAACATTCCAAAGTGCTTCATTGCTGAAAATTAACTCTATGTAGTCCCATAAAGATTAAAAAAAAAAAATATATTCCTGTCTACATTTTTAGTTGATAAATGCTCTAAAACAGAGGGAAACAGACTTCACAAAACTCAATCTTTTTCCCCTTACCATTCTGTCTCCTAATTCTTCCTGGCTGATGATGAAAATACCCTTTTTTAATGAAAAGAACTTCAATGGAATACAAATGTTTCTAAGAGGACATTAGCAACTTATTTTATTACTTTCTCATTACACATATAAGAAGAAATAATTATTTCTAGGCTGTTTCCTGCCAGATGCTGTTCTAGTACCTCTAATAGGACATATCTTAAAATAACTGCTTGGTAGCAAGAAACTAAATTTTTCATCCTTACTCATGTTTTCCCTTCTCTTCTTTTTTCTCTCTTCAACTTGATTTGGGCTTTTTCATAAGTTCTGGCCTGCTTATATTTTTTTCACCACTATTTATCACTGATGTAATTCACAAAATCACCTTTGTGGAGGAAAAATGACTACAGAGTGCACCTGAGGTTTGAAAAAGCCTGAGAGAGATTCTGTTTTAATGCCAGCAGAGGCAGGATGAGAATCCTCAGGCTGTGGTTTCATATCGGCTTTAACCCAGCTCAAAACAAATTCCAGCCTCCTCACCACCTCCTTTGTACCAGCACTAAGGCAGGGAGTCAGATCATAGAACTGATCCCACTGGCTACTGAACAGGTAAAAGATAACACAAACTTGTTCTTTAGCTAGACAAGTTATTTCAGCCAGCTCACCACAACCACACAAGTACTTCTCCCCATAGAATGCAAGACAACAAGGAAGAAGGTGGGAGCACTACATTCAGCAGTAATACAGTTTTACAGTGGAGTATTCATGGTCTTAAATACAACCAAAAAACCACGGATTCTGCTTGTGGCTTGTATGGTACAGACTGCTTCAGAGGATTGCAGGACATAAGCCAGCTCCAATCCAGAAGTCTCTTGGAGCAAACATGCCCTGAGTGCTGCCCTGCCCAATATGCTTCATGAGCCCTTCAATTATGGATTAAATACTCAAGGCCAGGATTTTACACAAGTGGATGTGCTGCTGGTATTTATCTGCAACGCATGCATCTATGAAACAAAATGATATCTTCATGTAATTCTAAAAGAATTCTACTTATCTGAAACTCCTCAAATTTCTGTCACTGGTTCAGTGCCAGATAATGTTGCCACAAATAAATAAAAAATGAAATGCATACACATACAGAATCATCTATTTATGAAAAGTATGTTATTATTCTTTTGACAATGTGGTACAATCTAGCAGAACAGGAGATTTTACAAGCTTGTGAATGTAAAGCAGACAGTAAATTTACTGTTAATAATAAGGTTAACTATGTCATACTTTGAAAGCACTTTGAAGAAATAGTTGTGTATGTTCTTGACTTCTGAGTCCTCCATCTTTGTGCATCTTTACTTACCGTGGAGATGAGCCACCAGCACAAAATGATAAGGCAAGACAACACAATACTTGACTAAATTTTGTAATGCATCTAGCTCATCTAGTCCAGCTGAGTGCTTCATACTGTCACCTGATTCTTCTACCAACCTCCAGGTTTTTTCCAAGGATGAAAACATATTCACAAATAATTATTGTTCCTATAATGCTTCTTTATGCCATCAGATCATTCGCAGAGTGCTATGTCAGTTAACAGCAACGTGGATACAACATTCACAAAAACACACAGCAAATGTTGAAGGAGATCAACAACAAACAAGTTGACCAGCAGGAAATAACCTGTGCTAGTTGATGGTTAATTCAGCACGACCATATTTTTCCTCAGGATCTTTTTCTTGAAAATCGAGAGATGAAGATAATTAAAAAAAAAAACCACAACAAAAAAACACCCTAACTCACACAGCATTTTCCATCCAGAAAGGTACTTTTTCAAAACAAGACTGCTTGCATGTGTGCCTTGAGCCTGTCTCCCTTCCAATTCGGGGTTGCATAGACTGCAATCACATTAGTATTTTTAAGTGCTAAAGCTATGCTATTATTTTAAAAGAGTATTCAATAATTGATGGGAGTTTGGATGGTTTTCTAAAAAGGGAATCTCCAAGGCTTTTTATTTTTGCTGCTGTTATTTTTATTTTTAAAAAGTCATTATGCTCTCAGTTTCTCTTGCACAAGGAAATTAAAATAGAATTGTGACCAAAAAATGCAGTGAACAGCAGTGGATAGTAACTGGTTTGCTTTGAAATCCTTTCTAGTGGAATAATATAAAAAGCATAAGAAAGTCTAAGAGATATTTGTAGATGCACTAAGTTACAGACTAGAAGGCAATGCTAGTCAATTCTGAAATAAATACCTACTGCATTGTCTAATTCACATGAAAACAAAGTATGTGTTATACATTCTATGAATTTTAGAATAATTGCACTTTTCATTCCCTCCAGTTAAGAACACAGTACATAACACGAGCAAAGACAGATATTTTCAGAGTGCTTTCTACTTCATAATACTCTTGCTTGGGATGTGGCAGAAACTTACTTTCAGGGTCGGATTTACACAGAACATGCTGAAAATGCTCATCACACTCATATTCTCCAAGAAAGCTAAATCTTGACTCTGAGGAGAGACCTACAGATGAAGACTCTACAAATTAATGCATATAAGACTCTTTCAAAAAGGTACATTTTCCTTCCAGTAAACTTCCTGTTTACAGTGCCTGATTTCAGTGGATATCAGTCAGGTCTTTACAACAGTATATGTGTGTGTGTATGTATATATATACACACATACACACACACACACACATAAAAGAACTTACTTTGGAATTACACATTAAAAGAAATACAAGGTTTTGAAAAAAAAAAATCTATTTGGGGAGAAAAGATGTCATTGTCACTTAACTAGTTTCTAGATTTTTTTCGCAGTTTTGTGGGGTTTGGCAGTGTTGGTTAATACTAACTTCTGTAAGGCTATTTATCCTTTGGATTTTCTCTGAGTAATTTTAGTTATATAGTTTTGCTCCTTCACCTTTATGCTGTATCACTTTATTGTTTGTCAGACTGTGAAGAGAAGCACCTCCTATTCTCCCCACTTCCCACTGACCTGTGCCCCAAACACTGCTGCATAGTTCTGCAATACTTCTACAACTTCGATCATCCTTGGATTTATCCATATCATCAGTAAACATTATACGTCACCCAGGCCTTTCAACACTACAGTTGCCATTTTCCTAATGTGTTACGAATGTTAGGATTAAATAAAACCACGGACAAGTTTTTGTCAGCTGTCTGTATTGCAGTTCACAACAGTGCTAGCCACAAAACACCTATCTATTTTAGTGCAGTCAAGTCCCCAAAGCTTACCAAAATTTCTTTACTCCTAAACCTTTTGGATCAAGCAAAAGTTCTGGAGCCCAGTATGCAAAATCTGTGATCTACTCTGCTTTCTAAATAGATCTCATGGAAGCTTTGGGGATTTGGAGGGAGAGTGTGCTACAGCAGAAACCATGCTTCAGCTTCTTACACCAAGAAAGATTCTCCTAGGAAATCTCCTGTAGCATCTACGGGAAAATGTCCTAAGTGGCAATATGTGTCTCTGATCTGTCTGGTAATTTCTGCCATTCTGGCCTTCCCGCCACTTCACTCAAGGGAAAGGAGAATGTTAGACTTTGGACAAACTAGATAAATATACACTGTATACTCTAATGTTCTCACATGGCACAGACACTGTAGTACAGCAAAAGGTACACTGCAGCCAAATGGCGTACAGGAGGTACACAAGAAAGTGGAAGGAGGCAGAATTCTGTGCATATTGAAAAGCTGAGTTCATTCACTTTTCTGTAGAAACATTGGTTAAGTTCTATTAAACAGTTACTTAGTTTCCCCAATTTTTTCCAAGGTCCACTTTGAGGCTTGAACACTGTAATCAACAACTTTTAGATCCTGTTAACAGAAAAGCTCTCATTACATTCCTTATTATATTATTTACCTCTTTCATTCAGTTACCTTATGGTCTACTTGCCTGATCACATGGCAGAGTGGATGACTAAGTAGTTTACAAAGTTTATTTTTTTCCCCTTAAAAGACATGTGAAAGAAGAAATACACCACCAGTATCCATTGCATGGAGACGAGTCCATTTTATAGCAAGAGAAATAGACTCCAGTTCTGGTGGTGAGCTCTAAGAACTCAGGTCACCATGGAGGGCTGGAGTCTGTTTTCCACTTTGTTTGGCTTCATTGTATTTGCAATTGCAGTGAAACCTGTTAATAGTGGGCTGGCAGAAATTTGACCTTGCTCACAGTTGATATAAAATATACTTCTGCTCCTGGGAAGGCAATCTTCCCAAACCATGTTTTTAACTGGTTTTCTCAGATGACTGTGTTAATGGTCGGGGCTGCATCACTGCAATCTGTGGGAGTTTTGGTTGGTAACAATGTCTCCGAGGAAACAGTCAGTAGAGATCTATCTCTTGTTTCCTGGTAAGTTTTCTGGCTTTTTACCCAGTTTTCTTTCCTGTTGATAGAGATGACTTATCTGAAGTGTTTGGGTAGTTTTAAATCACTATGGTACTGCCAAAAAAAAAAAAAAAAAGACTATTCAACAATGTCTATAGAAAAAGAAAAAAAAATAGCTCCTGTAGAATTCATCTCACTCAAACTCACCCCTAATAAGCCATTTGGTCACTGAAATGACACCTGCAACATTCTCCCTTCAGATTTTAGTTAGCAATGTTGAACATTTGGACCACTATATTTAGCATATTACTGGTTTTTTTGTGCTTCTGAATTACACAGTATTCAGAATCTGCCAGTATTAGAGCATACTGAAGGCTCTTTACTGTTTCTAATTACTCTACAAGGAGATTAAATACAACGAAGAACCACTGTTAACAGTAAATTTCTATTTACACTGTCACTAGGTACTCTGGAAAGCTAGTTATGGTAACTTCTTCATATGCTATAACACAAAAATGTAGCACAATACAATAAATTAGTCCTAGACTGATAATGAGATTTTTTGTATATCTCATTTTGAATGTAGACATGCAAGTGTTGGAAGGTACTTCTGAAATACACTGACAGATTAAAAATAGATATTTTTTTTCTGGTACATTAAAAATTTCTTCAAAAAGGGAAACAGTGAAATAAATATTTGGAATCTATTATTTTTTGCAATCCTTTTTCCTCCTGATAAGGCTTTAAAATAAAACAGGAACTACAAAAGAATCTAAGTAGCACATTTAGATGGATCTTGGTCAAATAGCCTGAACCAGTGTTGATCATACTGACCAACACAATGAAAAAGCACATTATACAACCACTACATGGGAATGGGTGGAAGAAAGATACAGCTGTTTCTAGTCAATCATTTCAAGCTCTGCCCAAGAGAAAATATCCTTGGTTTTCATCATAGAGGAAAGCAAAGACTAATTTCAGTAACTTCTGGCACAAACACTAGGTTCGGAACACAGAAGGCCATTGTTCTTCATACTAGAAATATTTTATCATCTGTGCAATCATGATCAGTAATTGCCAGAGGATTAGCTTTGTTTCTTCTGGCTTAACAAAGTAAATAAACAATCTCTTGTATACTATCTTGTATTCTGAAATCTGCAATAATGTAACCAAATTGGGGAAGAAACTACAGCATCCAAAGATGCAAACTACTACAGTTAACATCTTGCATGAGTGCTCCATTTCCAGTTCTGTGCTGTGGCACATGTAATGGCTTTCTAGGGAGTATGTCAGACTTCTTCTAGATGTAAAAGACAAAATGAAAAGGACCCTGCCTAGCCTTTTGAGAGCATCACTTAGGTAAAAAAAGACTAAGGTAACTGTTACATCACTACATCATAATAAAGGTATGTAAGACACTCTCAGATCCTGTGCATTCTATCATTGACAGTCCAAGGCTACGCATGAAAGAGCAGCCTGGGATCCATACTACACACTGTAGTACACATCTCTTGCAGTCTCCCAGTTCCTGTAAGTTAAAGGTCAGATTCTCAGCCATGAACTGGCTAAAAGGATTGGAGAAACAGAAAGAGGCACAGCGATACAGTCATGGTCTCACCGCTATGGGGTCTTTTTACTCTGATTCTTGTCCCAACATAGTCTAGGGCAGTCTCATGCATGTCCTGAATTACCCTAGCTGTTTGTGACCTCCGTCAGTCACTTGGTCATTACCTGGGCACAGAACCACTCAACACTCACTTGATTTGCCCCTCAGCATAGAAACTTTTGACAATAGGCTACCAATCTGCTATTCCAATCAACTGATGCTAAGGGTTAGTCCAGATGCTTAAAAGCCACAACCAGATCACAGCTGAGAAGTTGGCCTTTGATTTTTACTTGTCACCTGCACAGAAACGCTAACCTTTTGCTTGGCCAGATGGATCTAAATGAATGTTTCTACATTTATTGTCAGCATATCTTCCACTTGTTCTGGTCAAAAGAACATTTCTGACCAAGATTTTTCTATCAGGTTTAAACTATTCAATTATTTAATAATGTTGCCTGCTTGTATTTTGCAATTTGAGCCACTATGGAAATTGCCTATCTATGCCATAGTTTAAGAGAAACAAATGGACCACAGACGAACTTTTTTTGCCCAGGCTCCACTTAGAAACTTTCTTTTCTTATTTATGTCACAGCATTCCTTCACAAAAGGGTCTCTCTCATTCACTCAAAGATGTGCCACAGACACACTCAAAGCACAGGAAAATTTGTTTTGCTTAATTTTGGAGCCACTTTTAAAATTGCATTGAAAATGTAACTTGACTCAAACATTATATAAATGGGGAAATACGCATTCAAAGGGTATCAGAGAAGTGTGACTAAAAAAACCAACCAAACAAACAAAAGCCCGCTAAACCCCAAAGCATCCAAAGAAATAATAAAGAATTAAAATTAAAAGTTGAACATTTTGGGCCTCATCCTCATCTCCCACAATGAATGTAGTTTAGGAATAAATCCACTCAAGCTGGCCAGCAAGGTCAAAGAAGAATCACACAGTTAAGATCACCTTACCAAACAAAAACCTCCAATTCTGAGAATTACATCAGATTCCAGATTTTATAAGGTTCACTCATTCTTACTTTGGAGTGAGAATTTCCCAGGTTGCAATGCAAAATAATGTTTAGTAAAAATATATGGAGCTCTACAACTCCTTTGCATAACTTTTCTGGAGTTGCACTCTCCCAGGCTGGACTCTCTTCTTTTTCCACTGTTCATTTTGTTCCCCCCATTCTGCCAATTTAAATCTAGCAGGGAAAGTCCTTTTCTAGCAAGCACTGTCAAAATATTCAGGACATGGGCCTTGCACTCTGACAATGCAATGCTGTGTCCAGACAGTAGTGCTGAGTGCCTCAGGGATTTGTAACAATCATCATGCGTACTCCTAGCAGTCAAGATGTGTTCCACTGCACAGCTGTGCACCTCTGCCTTTGATTTGTTTCGGGTGCATGTTCCCCCCAAAGGCAAATTCTGTGTAGTCACAGTAGTCTCAAGAGAGTGACGGTTCACTGCTGGCTGAAGGGAGGAAGACAAATCTGGTACCCATTACTCTGGTAGGACTTAACTAATTATCCCCAATAATTCCAGCCTTTACAATGGGAAAGTAGCACACAGCTTTTATAAATAAGAATCATTGACCTTTTTAAATAGTTTCAAAAGAAGAAACTCTGCATCAAATATGAGTATAATTTAGGAACTACTACATAGCAGCAAAACTACATTAGACTTTCTGATTTTTCCATGGTATCCTTGGATAGATACACCACCCAGTAGACCATGTTAAATGCTCCAAAGGTAACAGGAAATAAAATGCGTGCATATTTGTCTATCTTACTCGTGCCAGAGTGGGAGGCAGGGGGAGCAGGTGCTGTGGCAGCAGATGGTTTTGCAGATGTTCCTAATGTATTAGGTGTGGTGGTCTGAATCTGCTCCAGTCTAGATCCAAGCAAGTGCTGAATGGAAGGGGATCCAGCTGTGGCATGCTGGGATACAAATCCAGTTAAAATTGGGGTAGAAGGAGGAGCTGGAGGGGTAGCTCTTGCAGAAGATAATGTCTCTGATGCATTGATGCGTGTGAAAGGGTTGGGACTTGATGCAGAAAGGGAGTGGGGTGTAATGTCAGAAGACCCCTGAGCTACAGAGGAAGGCTGGATGGAGCTGTGCCTTGTGTCAATTCGGCTCCCACCAACAGCTTCAGACTGTACTGTGGCATTTGTTCTTTTCCTCACATTTGAATTGGCATCTGTACTCTGCAAAATGAGAAAAAAAAATACTATTCATTCTTAAAACAAACACTTAAGCAGAAGCAAAGGAAACTTTATAATCAAGCACTATCAGAGTAACACTCACATATATAACCAGTAGCTTGATCCTGAAGCACAAAGATACTGCATGCTCATGCAAATAGGTTTAATAGCATATGAAGTGATAATCAAGAGTTCTTTTTTACCTGTGGCTGGAATGCACATCTGACACATCACACTCCATGTGATGTGGTACTTATGTAAACTTACTACCATGAGGCTAAAGATTCATAGGTTAGAGTCAGGGGTCGTGTTATTTTCAGGCTCATGCTCAAAATAAAATTCTCTGATGTTGACCTATTTCTCTGATGATGTAAAAATATTCTAGATGCAACTTACCAGCCATGATGGTATACTTCTGCTTTAGAACTCGAGAAAAGTAACTACCATATACTAGGAACTCTAGTCCGTCTTCTAGAGTACATTCTATTAAAATGCAAAAACTGCTCTTTCAGAAATAAAGGCAGTGCTTTTTTCCATCAACCACAGACAATAAATTTTCCAGCTGCAATTGAACCAGTGAATAAATCAATCTTTCATCAACTACTCTTTTCCATTAATTAAGAAAAGTGGTGAATTCGCCAACACTTGGTATCTTCAGGCAAGTCCAGATGTCTTTCTGAAAGATATACTTAAGCCAAATAGTACTTATTAGGCTGGATGAGAAACTGAAATACAGATACGGAAGTACAGATGGGGAATCCAGCAGAGTTTAATATTTTACTGACTTCTGGGAATGGGACTCAGGCTGTGTCATTCTTCTCTGCATTTAAGACAAAGCCTAATACCTCCTGAACCTCCTTCTGGAAGGGTACCTGAAGAACAGACTTATGAACCTTCAGCCCTGCACCTAAAATATAATCTAGAACATACTATATTTTAGATAGAATTATATTATTACATATTATATTTTAGCTATAATATATGAACGTATTTTGTGCAAAGACTCACTGCTTTCCAAAAGACAAAGATTTAATGGCAGATAGGGCTCATACTCAACAGCAGCAATACAGGTTTAAATATAGGCAGGACCAAACAATTACTTGTTATATGTTAAAAAAAAAAAAAAAAATCACATTTTGCACCTCTCTGATGATATCGATCCCAAGCATTGTCCTGCAACACACCTATTATGCCCTTAGCTCCACTTCCCTTCACCCTTATCAGAGAACCCTGCCAAAGCTCACAGCACAAGGAAAAGGGAGAGTAAGTGGGCAGCAATCTCTCTTCCCGCCTTCAGCCAACAGCAGTTCTCTGCAGCTAAGTGCCAGAGCAGTAACAGAGAACAACTCAGGTGTTGTTCAAGGTACTAGTACCTTCAGCAGTGAGAAGTGACAACCATGTCTGTCTGCTGTATCAGTTGTGCTGAGCTGCTCTGCTCAAGGGAACAGAGAAATGAGAGCTGAAAAAAAAACCTTAAAAAAAAAAAAAAGAAAAAAGAAAATCAAATCACTTGACATCTCCAGTACTTCCATCATGGCCAGAATCCTGGTTAATTGCAGCACAAATCAGTCACTGGCAATACTGCTGGTTTGAATTTTTCTGAAGCTGTCGCAGCTATATGCCAGTTCATGGCTGATGTATTTGCCAGCTAATGGTTGATATATCAAAGAATCCTTCTTACGTTTCCCAGTATTCCTTCGTGCATAGAAACATGTCAATCCTTTTTATTTATTTTTCTGCATCTGGTATCCAAAGAAGCAGAGGACTGGAATAAACACCAGAGGAAACTGGTATTTCCTGAAAGAAACAGTAATTGTACTGTTTGAAAGAGAAGCCTGAGTCACTCTTTGTGAAGTACAGAAGTACCCATGTGTGCAACTTGGACACTTTCACACAAGGGTTGTGAATGACCCGGGAACAGTGAAGCAGCTTTCAAGACTGCTAAATTGAAATTACCAAGTACAATCAAGACAGGAGTGCATTTAGTAGAGACTTGGTAACACCTGACAAGAGTATTGCACATTACTTAAAGGCTTGCAAAGCTAGCAGATGCAAGTAATTGATGTTCACTGTCCAAAACAATAGCTCTGTGCTCTGAAGAAGCTGGCACTTCAGCCATTGAGAGGAGGCAAGTTTTACCTTCGATGGGCCGATCCTTGGACAACCTACCTTTGCTTAAGTATGATTCTCCCATCATAAAGGTCTCAAGCAGTGCTTAAGATGCAAAAGCTCGGGGGCTTGGACAGGGATTGCAAAGTAGATCTGCACTGGAACAAAGACATGTCTCGCTTCCCCATTACCAGGTGGGCAGCCTACCTCAATTCTTTAACATGGAGGCTGGATCACTCCCCCTGTGAGCGGTAAGCACTCAGCTCTGTGCTCTGTCAAAGCAGAGCAGAATGGCCAGGGTGGCCTTGGCAGCACATTGCCCATTACCTCCCCCCATATATCCTTTTCTTGCACTTGCCTTACTCAAGATGGTATTGTGACAATAGCTCATTATCTTCCTTCAAAGCACTCAGGTTTCTCTCCTTTTTGGTTTCTCCAGTTGAAAAGTTTCCAGCAAAAATCGTTGTTACTGCTTGTATACGTATGGCCCCTATATATTTCTCTATTCAATGTTATAAAGATAAATAATTTCTTCTTACATTAGTCTATTCCTCCTCTGTACTGATGCTATCTCACAACTCGATATCATCTGGAGATTAGTGCCAAGGTCACTAATAAAACATTAAACAAGGCATCACACAGAATCACATGGCCAGGCCTTAACAAACCAAACTGTTGACATCAGCAGAAGTCAGGATAACCACTACATTGCAAAACATAGTAAAATGCAACATTCAGTTTATACTAAGCAAAACATTCCACAGACATTTCTGCTATGGTGCATACCCCTAGTAAAAGGATATTGTGATAATGACAATCTGACCAACAAAATCACATATATATATATACACACACACACACACATACATAAAAGCATTTGCTGCCTCCCAAAATTATTTTACTTAGTCTTTTTAAAAACAACAGCAAGAGACACAAACGTGCTGCCTATGAGAATCTGCTAGGGACTTCCTCTGTGTCCGACAGAGCCAATATCACCTGGCTCCAAGACAGATCCATTGCTGTCCAAGGCCAAGCTCGTCAGCAATGATGGTAATGCCTCTGGAATAACGTATTTAAAGGGGAAAAGAAAACTGGCAAGAGCAACTGCAGCGGGAGAGAGGAGTGGGAATATGTAAGAAACAGCCCTGTAGACACCAAGGTCAGTGAAGGGGAGGGAGGAGTTTGCTCCAGCACCTAGAGCAGAGATTCCCCTGCAGCCCATGGTAAAG